>JAGFPH010000875.1:117277-127415 GCA_018207615.1 Philaenus spumarius
GAGGCACAAGGCTGCAATTTTAAGGAGCGGCAAATTTTAATAAACTTCAGTAAAAAATAATAATACAACTACACAAATGAGTTTTAACTTTATGTTTTAGTAACTTGTGTTAGGGGAATCAGTGGTTAACCCATTCCGATGGTCGAAAATGTTATTTATCTTCAGTTGTCCTCCGATTGCCTTATTAATTACTAAAAAGAATGCTTAGAAACTTCTTGTGAGAGGTTTTCTGCTTGACAAATACAGTAGTAGCAAATTCATAAAAGAAAAATTAATTTGCATAAATCATGACCCAAATAACTTCTACCATAAGCATAATATGACTAATTTTATCACATAAAATAAAAATACATGAAAATTTTCTGTAAATAATTCCTAGAACTACTGAATTTTATAGTACGGTTATTAAATATATGACAATAATGGAACAAATCTATATATATATTGCAACGACGCACGAGTTGCACGACGCTGGGGGAGGAAGTTTGTTTTCCTTTTGTCCCCACGTTGCGACGTCAACCCTGCAACGACAGACCTTTTTTATGACGTTCGGGAGCCACCTCTGCAATGTAGCCCCGACGCTATTGTCTGTCTGTAGGATTTCCCTACTTTGTTACAGAATAAAGAGATTATATCACCTACTGGAAGTTTAAGGCAAATTAATTTTAATAGCCTAGGTGATATAACTCTGGTTAAGATAACTATGCCTATAGTCACCTTAAATAAAAATATTTTGTTAAATTCCTTCCAGTTATTCAAGTTACTATTAACTTTAAATTTGCTCAGCTCAGTAATTAATATTATATTTATTTGACAATCTCCGAGGAGTGAGAACAGTGGAACTTTACCTAGAATAATTAAATTATTTGTGCTTTGTGAAATTTCGTTGGAAATGCCAACTTTGCGTTTCCGCCCTTCAATATTGATCATACACTGAAAACAACTTATCATATAGGATACTTAGATAATAGGAATCTCTTGAACAAGGTAAATTAATTATATTAATTGAAATCAAAAGAAAATTTATTCAATAAAAAACTCAAAATACTCTGTGGTTCTTTCCACTACAAAAACATAAATTTTAAACTAAATTTACTATTTACATAAATTTTAACTCTTTTAGGTAGAACCATTTATTATTCATTTATACTTAATTATTCCTTCCTTTTTTAATATTTATTATTTAATTATTTAATTATGAAAATGATTTTATATATTTAATTTACAAGATTAATAATTTTATATTTTGAAAAACCTAATTTTTTATCTCAACCCAGTATCAATAATTATTTAAATTTAACTCAGGCAATATTTTAATAAGGGATATCGTAACTTTTCTGACAGACCTTTTATTACTGCGACCCTGGACTCTGAACACCTTTCCCAAGAATGTTGATTGAAATCCAGCTTCCCTGAAGTCCGGTTATCGTTGGTGCGGTTGAACGTCTCTCGTGGTCTCAGCTTTTGCCTGGTTTGACTTTCCCTGATGTCTTCTAACGCCTTCCCTGATTTGGTTTAACGCCTTCCCTGATTTGGTTTCCGCTTCTTATTCCAGTATTCCTTCAAAGTCCATGTGTGGTTCCAGTTATCGTCATTACATCAGTCCTGTGATTCCTGTAGACTACGTCATTTATAGATTTTTTGACGCGCCCGCTATATAATTAACTATAGCGTAATTCACTCAAACTGTCCAATCGTTTTTTCACTGTCTGTAATACTAACTGATTTTACACTGTCTTTGTTCATTTAACTCGTATTTACGTTTGATAAAATTTTAATGAAAACTGTTACTTGAAATATTATATCGCATAATATTATAATTAATTAAAATGTTCACTGTTTGATTGACACATATCTTACTGCTGTCTTTATAAAACACTGCTTCTAAGTACGTTACTATAACATCGCAGATCCGTCTAACAACGTCGATCTAAAGAAAAAACTCAAAGAGTGAGAGAGCGATTCCAGCTTCCAGATAGAGCGATAGGTAGATGATAGATCGTTAGATACGCGGCTCCCGCTGTACTCCGCTTATATAGCCTCCTTTGCCGCCTTCCGAGTACCAACTGCCTTTCTTATTTTTCCATCCCTTGTTCGATATCTCGCCATGCAACTTGCATTAATTTCTTTAAGTTTTAGGTTGGTACTACCCCCACTAACTTCTTCGTTAGGCCTTGCCATCAGCTAATCTAGATCTCCCCTCCTAACATTTTCTCCTATTGTCTTACGTATTTTCCTCGTAGTTTTCCTTTAACTGCTTTTATGAACTTGCGGTTTTCGTAATCGTATTCCTGATACATTTTCCTTTCTTCTCAAACTTGAGTGATGGTCGTACTACGTTTGGTTCGCTTATGGCGCTGCCTCGCGTATTCCGCGGTTTTTCCTCACGAAAACTTTTCTGGTTTTGAAGGAAAATCTTTTTTCTTTTTTCTTCCATGTTGGTTATTATTTTATGATATACTAGCCAAAATTTCCATTCTGTCCGAAGATTTTTCTTCTGTTTTTGGGACTTGCAAAATTTGCCAAATTTACCATTTACTTTTGAATTTGAATTTTAACTTTAAAATTGATACTTTCGATTGAGATTTACAATTTTATACCCTTACTACTTTCTTAACACTATGTTATTATTTTTACCACCTTTTTCATTCTATTTTTAGCAAAATATAGGTATGAACTTTCTCACCTATTATTTTAATTAATTTACAATTTATAAACTGTTTATCTTATAAAACTTTTACTTCTTTACAACTTGTTTACTTTTTCATTTTCCCTTTTTCATTTTTCATGGTGCTTTTTCACCTTCAAACTTTAACAATTATCTCTAACTTTTAAAATATCAAAAATTCCTTAATTTGTTATTTTAACATTTTTTATACAATTTTTCTTACGCTTTTCAAAAATATCTTTTTCATTTAATTTTGATGAAATTTGAGAATTTCCTATAACTTTAACTCTTTATAACTTTAACATTTTTTATTTTACAAAATTGTGACTTCCATGAACAATGTTACCACCTCCCGTGTTTCACATTTACCCATAAAATTCATCAATTTTATACTTTTATTTAACACCTTATTCCTGTATAAAAACAACTAATTTTTCTAAGTCTTTCAGGCAACTTGGAACAAGTTCCTGGACAAAAGTCCATCTCTGTTGACACAGTACAGTTGGCCGGGACTTGTCGTATTCTAATCTAGTTAAGTATAGGGTGTACCTCAACTCCTGCTATGAAATCTTGATTTTTGCAGTTTTACAACAAAACTCAATTTTTCACGCATTGCATAAGGTTTATCCGTTGCAATATATAATCCAAATACCACTCACTGAATCATCACGAAATCTCAAAAACCACCGAACGGATTGGAATGAAATTTGGTATGTAGGCCTAGCTTCCTCTAGGGCTGTATGTGCTAGCTAAGAAAAGTTTTCAAAAAATTCAAAATTTTAGGGGGTTTCGGGCATTCAAAGTTACTAAAAATCTCCATAAGAAATACATAGTGTAATATATTCATTGATATTTTTTGTTAATATAATTAACTTTGATTTGTCTATCCGTGCAAAGCCGGATCGGGCAGCTAGTAAATTATAAAGGTAACCTAAATTTTAACTAAACCAAAGAGAAAACTTCCTATTTATTTTCTTCTCTTGTCAAAACATGTAAATCATTTGCTATCATTTGCTCTTGATGTTCGGTCATAAGATGTTTGTATTAATTTCTTCTAAAAATATGAAACAAGTCTTTTAAAAGAAATCTGTAAATAAACACTACAAACGAATTGTATATTGTATTATTTTTTTAAATTATTTACTTCAAGATTTAAAAAAAACAATTTGCCATCATTGTCACATATAATGAGTAAAGTAATAAATCTTTCAATAAAAAATTACATGTTTTATATAATAAATTAACAGGTTTAGTACATATAAAAGAAATTAAAGTTAGTAAGAACTTCTTTGCCACTATTATTTGGTTTATTGAAAAGCATACAAAAGTCATCAATTTTAATGTAGGGCTACTATCATAATAAAAGGTAGAGTTCAGAAGTTTTCTTTGATTTGAAATAAATATTTAGTAAATTAATGTAATGTAATATTACACCTAATTATTCTACATCCTAAAAATAGTTTAGTTGTAGGATAGATTATACTTTTAATTTGCATTCAGAAAAAGTGGATGCATTTTGTGCAACATGCAAACAATTTAACTTATTTATATCAATTAAACTTATTTAGATTTTTGTTCGTTTCACATAAACCTTTAAATTCAAAAGGATTCCTTTAGAGTCCCATGCTATATTTTGTCATGCTGGTCAGTAAAATATGTAATAACAACTACTTCTCAAAAATAAAATCAACTATAACATAACCAGTTCCTCTAAAGAATTATAACCAAGCATGTAGCTTCGCCTATTCTACAAGCTTGTGAAATAATATTTATTGACGCTGAATTATTTACAAAAGCAAAAACAGATACTAGGCTTAGATGTAATATTTTCACAATTACAAGTGGGACAATAGCTTTTTTATACCAACAGTAAAACACATGAATATTCTGCTTTTGATGAATTTCTAAAACGTAGGAATATAAGTGACTTATTGGACTCATTTTCTATTTAGTTGTTTGTTTTTAAGATAAAAGACATGCATACAAGGCACTCGTTCAATAAATCTTTAGAAAAATATACAAAAACAAAGTATTTTGGGTAAAATTTTTCAACATAATCTCCTTTTAGCTCTATACACTTTTCTAAGCGTTTTTCAAACTTTCTTAATCCGTCCAAAAAGTCAGATTTCAGAAGGTCCTCAAAATAAGCATCTATTAGGGAGATGACCGTTGTCCGCCGAGCCATTTTTTCAAGTTTGGAAATAAGAAAAAGTCACTGGGGGCTAAATCTGGCAAATACACGGTGGATGTTGCAACAATTCGAACTTCAATTCGAGAATTTTAGAAATTTAAACTGCACAGGTATGAGGCCGTGCATTGTCTTGATGAAAGAGGACTTTTTTCTTATTCAAATGAGGGCATTTAGTTTTGATTTCTTCACTCAACCGGTGCAATAACGTTGCATGATACTCTTCAGTTATTGTTTTTCCTTTTTCCAAGTAATAAATTTAAATAATTCCTCTGCATCCCAAAAAACTGTGGCCATAATCTTCGATTTCACCGTCTTTGCCTTCTTCAGAGCCCGTTTGCCTTCATAAAGCCACTGTTTTTACTGTTCCTTTGTCTCTGGCTTGTAGTAGTGAATCCATGTTTTGTCCACATTATGTATCGACGCACAAACTTATCCGGATTGAGATGAAAGAGTGCCAAATTAGCCTAAGAATCTACCACATGATTGCGTTTATTCTCCTCTGTGAGCAAACGCAACACCCATCTTGCAGAAACTTTCTTCACATCCAGTTTTTCATGTAAAATTGAAAGCAAGTACCTTGTAATATGCGTATGGCCTCAACTATCTCGCACACTTAAAATCGCCGATTGCTTAATACCATATTATTGATTTTATCGAATATTTCAGGTGTAGTCACCTCTACTGGACGCCCTGAACGATGTTCATCTTTTGTTGATGTACGCCCACGTTTAAATTCATTTACCCAATTATAAACAGTGGCAAACGCAGAGGCAGATGTGCCATGAACTTCATCCAACTCGGCTTGGATTAATTTCGGTGTTAAGCCTTTCAAATATAAATGTTTTATCAACGCTCAAGACTCCACTTTTTCCATTTTTTAAATAAACAAAAATTCTCTGCTTCAATCGACGACAACAATGAAACCGCATGTTGTATAAAACTAAAAATTTAACAACTAACTACTGAGTAGTAATGCTTCCGAAAAACAAAAGATTTTCGGTGATCCGCAAGCCATCTCTTGGATTTTGTAAATACTTATTGAAAGACCCTCGTATGATCTAATAGGGTAGTAACTAATTATATGTATAAAAAACATTTATTAAATTTATCAGAACAATATAAAACAGAAACTTGTACATCCTCGTTTATATGAGAGTGTCTCACTGTCTACAAATAAAACACATTCCACCTGGTGGACTTAAAAGAGCCCAAGCTTGCACATATGTTCACGCAGTAATTGTACTATCAATTTTGACTAATTTTCTTTCGGTTTCATTCTACAGCATATATTTGAAACTTTAATCCGATTTTATTTTCAATTGATGGTATTTAGTATATAAGAAAATTAAAAAGATAAACAGAAAACTATCTGTTCAAGATTGAAATTTTTACTGAAACTTGGTACAAATGCAACTAGTTGGTGAATTTGTGGATTACACTGTATTCCAGAAAACCAACATTAAAGCAAGTTTTACAAATTGAACAAGAGATATGGGCAAACTGGATCAGTAGTCCAGAAAGGACTGATAACTGATTTCTAAAACAAGCCTAATAATAAGGCTGTTATAATACACAATAATATAATGATAAATAAAAACAAATTGCAAATCAAAGTAGCGTAGTAATATGTTTGTTACAAGTGCAACATATCCAGGAAGTATTTAAATAGGATTAAACTAATGCAGAAAATGTAACTTTCGTCTTCTATTTTGTGCTCTTAAATAAAATCTTAATGTAGTAGAACCTCGATTAAACGAGGTAATACGCATCGGTCTGACCATGTATAAAAAAAACTAGAGTAATACAGTAGGCCGTGAGAAAACCAATGAGGTGCCAGTTCCCGCATCATTTACGTCGCTATAGGCTGATTTGGAGCCATACTTAGTTTAAAATCTATTTTATTTGGCTTTAAAACCCTAGAACTGCCAAACGTCGTTAATTGACTATTAAAAGCCGGAGTCGTTTTGCCGATCGTCGAAAATCGACGATTAAAAGCATCTGTTCTCTATATGAATTAATCTTTCTCCTAATACGTCATATGAGGTATGGATGGAAAGAGCAGATTCTAAGCTTTCTTTTTACATTGGACATGGTATAGGAAGTCAGCTGGTGCGTATCCATACCTGCCAACTTTTACGGTTTATCCGTAAGATTTACGGAATCCGTTGATGTTTTACGGTCTTATGGATACTCGTTATTTTTTACGGTTATTTTTGGTTAAAAGGATATTTAATTTCTTTACATAAAAAAACATGATCTTTATCTTATTTGTTATATTTACTCAATTTGAGTTACTATCGATATTATTAAAACTTTTTATTTGGCTTTATCTCTTTTGCATATTAGACTCATGGAATCTGTGAGAAATGACACGAAAAGATAGCATCTCTTTTTTTAAATGCGCATGCGCGAAGAGTGTATCATAGGTACACGGTGTCAAGACCGAATGATTTGGTCAAGACCGTCTTGATTCTTTGTAATCACATTCTCTGTATTTAAACTTAAACCCAATTCGCATTTAACATTAAATATCAGTAGAAAAAAATGTAAAACTTTCTTAGTTTGATGTGTATAGATATTTTCCCTAGTAAAATGTTTAGGCAATTGTTTCATTTGTTAAATAAACGCTTCTTGTTTTATTTGTATTCATGCTTAGGCTTAGTTATTTGATACAGGAAGGTAAAGAAAATCAAGGTCAACCACTTATGGATTCCTTTCTTACCATGTCTATTTATAGAATTAGGGTGCCTACTGTGACGAAAAGTTACAAATTTTATAGATCGGTATCAAACGTATTTTAGTAGGCCTATAATAATTCTATTTGTTTTAGTTCAGGACGTTCGGGTAAAACATTTTGAAAATTTTCGAGATTAAAAGTTACCCGTGATTTATGATTTCTGCGGTAGTTCCGACGAAGTGGCTTTGCTTTTACTTGTTATTCATTCCCTCAAATAGCGACATTTAATTTATAGTTTTTCCGAATTTTTGCAAGTGTCATCTAAACCTTTCCGCGGACCTTAGGGGTTGTAATTTAAATTAAAATTTAATTTTAACGCCGGTATTTGATAGAAACGCGAACAAATTATTCGGACATCGTATTCTTTTTTTCCGGACATTTGTCTGTATTTTAAATAATATTTCAACAATAGTTCATCAAATTTTCATAAATTGTATTCGTGCATCGATTTTTTCCGCGGACAAACGCTGATGTGTATTAAATTGCGTTTTAATGCCGGCGTTTTATAAAATTAGCATTAATAATATTCGGACTTCGTATTCTTTTGCGTACATTCGTCATTGTAATAGTATTTCAACAATGATAGTTCATAAAATTGGCACAAATTCTATTCGGGCATCGATTTTTTTCGGGGATTATACGCTATTGTATATTAAATTGAGTTTTAATACCGGCGTTTTATAAAATTAGCGCTAATAATATTCGGAGATCTTATTCTTTTGCGAACTTTCGTCATTGTATATTAAATAATATTTCAACAACGATAGTTTATAAAATTGTCACAAATTGTATTCGGTCATCTGTTTCAATCCTTTGTGCCTAATTCTGAATGCTATCTAACTTTTTAAGTTTATTTATTTAAGGACATTGCCACTTTAGAAATTACCATGTCTTTGGTCCAGCAGCATGTCGAAATGATTCAATAATCATTGATACACTAAACAGCTTTTTTTTTATCCAATTGTAAAAATAATCATATGTAGCCTAGATATTTTTGCCTCACACAAATAGTTTTAACAACAAAATTTTATATTTTTTATAAATATGCATATTGAGTTAACTGACATTTTTAATACTCCCATAAACATTACCATATTATTTATAATTTTTTACAATAAGACAAGGACATCAATTGCTGCATGACCATTCAAAAAAGAGCAATAGTCTCTTCTATTTTGGATCTTACATTAAACTTTTGTATACATTTAAGGCAAACTAAGGTGGGTTCGTTTTCCTTTCCCCATATTACAGGGTTTTGGTAATTGGAATGGCTATATACAGGTTGTGTCGTAAAAAAGGATAAAAATTACTTGCGCGTAGTTTTTACTGATTCTGATTTTTCAAAGTTGGCAGGAATGCGTATCCATCGATAGAAATAAAATGACGCACACAGTCAAGTCAGCCGTTTATGTGCTGGTGAAAGTGATTGCTCTTTGCGCGCGGAAATCTCTTCAGTTTATTTGAGGAAAATTATGTATTATTATTTAGTTGTTTATTTATTATTTTATATTTTCTGGATTCTTGTATAATACTCTTTATATTGATAGTAAATATGTACCATATATATGAGCTATTTTTTTGTAATGTGTTTTATTTACAGTAGTAATTTTTTTAACGTTTCTGGGTTTTTGGCGTGTTTTTATTTTTATTGTCCTTCTCATTTTATTTATAAAAAAAATTGCTATAAAATATACATTTTCTTTTTCAGCACAAAATAACGAATAAAATGTCTATCTCAGAATATATATAACAACCTTGAGCTTCCATGTAGACATAGTGGTCATGTCAATCTTAATTTTGTACAAAACAAAATATGAAACTTTTCGGGCTATACTTTTTTCCTGATATATTTATCTAAATATTATGATATCTACAAATAGTACACACTATGAACAAAAAAATGATATAATACAATACCTTTTTCGTCAAATACAAATATTTTTTTCGATTGTTTAACTAAAAGGTTACAAAAGTGTAAAAACGTGCCCGGTACTACAGAAAAACTTAGTGGCAGTTCTAGGGTTAAATAATATAGTTTTAAATAAGAAAAGAAGGTTTGATAATACACTCAAATAAGAAATTGGATCCTGTAAGCTATTGTAATATAAACCACAAAAATGAAGTGTTTTCAAGCTCATTTTTTTAATGATTGTCTTAGCCTTTTCTTTATTTGAATACCGTTGAGATACCCACTTTTAAATTTCCGATCTATTTCGTCTCCAACAGTCATTTGCCCAACATCTAAATCACTTGCCACTTTTCTTATTGAATCACCTCCAAACTTATTATCGTTTAATTACTTCCCATTTTTACTTTCTCCACCCTATACGTAGTATATGGAGAAAGTATTGTTTTCGTAAAAATGTTCGAATTTGAATTTTCAGTTGAATTATCTGTTTTGGTGCTCCCAGAACCCCAAAAAATTGTTTAGTGCAATTATCTGTGTTGGTGCTCCCTGAACCCAAAAATATTTTTAGTGGAATTTTTTGTTTTGGTGCTCCCTGAACCCAAAAAAGTGTTTTTAACGTGGTGTCTGTCTGTC
>JAGFPH010000875.1:151839-254999 GCA_018207615.1 Philaenus spumarius
TGTGTATTGAAAACACTTCCAATACGAGGGTTGGCGTGCGAAGCAAGCAATGTATTTTGTATTAAAAATACTCCAAAAACGGGGGTTGCCGTGTGAATCACGCAATGCATTGTGTATTGAAAACACTCCCAATACGGGGGTTGGCGTGAGAAGCACGCAATGCACTGTGCTTCGGCCGCTTCTCATAATGTTCACTGTCAAGCTCACATGTGCTTCCTTAGCAGTGAACGTGTTAACGCGATGATAGTACTCAAACGTTAAAGTTATAAAACGTGTATGCGGGGGAGTATGTGTGGATAGTTTATTCCAGTCACGTAAACGTGAAGTCAATCACAAAAAGGTTGAAATAGTCCCTTTTTTTCAGAAAAAATCCAATTATCCAAATTTTTGATTATCCGAATGGGGTCCGGTCTCAATTGATTAGGATAGCTGGAGTTCTACTGTATTGATTTATAAAAATGATTGTAACAAGCTGTTATGTACAACTCAAATGCATAATTTTATCAAATATTAATAGGAAAAGCTGAAAATTGGTGAACATGTCATGTCTGTAACTGTATTATCATAGATACAGAGGATTTTGATGCATGAGGATATGATACTCTATTGTTAAAATTTGTAGGCAAATTTTTACAAATTAATCGCTTTGTTAATTAATAATCATAGTAAAACTGAGTTGAATTATAAACAAACTTGTAAAAAAACTGTAAAAATTTGATAAAAAAGAAGAAATACTGTAATTTAAACTTTGAGGTATGCCTACAATTAAACAAACAAGTAGGTTGTCATTGCTTTAGACATTTAGTTACTGGCATTAGGTTCAGTGCCGTATATGCTGATCTTCAGTTTTCATTAGTTCTAACTGGCATAAAGTAAAAGGTATTAGGGGAAAACACATTTAAAAAGTTATTTTTTAGGAATTATTGTAAAAACTAAAAAAAAAATCAAATAATCCCATTTTGCATGATACAAATTTTCTTTATAAGTTCATTAAAAAATATAGTATCTGTTACAGAAATTTGATAATTCGTAATTTACAAAGTTCAACAATAATCAATAAAATGTTAGTCAGCATTTTAAACCAAATAGTAAGTAATACCAGTTAAATTGTGATATGCCTTGCCAAAGTAAATTTTGTTTCAAAAGGTTTATTGTCTGTAATTTTGTAAAAAAATCTATTGTCTGATAAACACACACACCTACTCATAAACACAGATTTTTCTCTGAACTGTGCATACGTGCGGACTCACCTATCGCTATATGCAATATGTTATCTTTGTGATTATTTGTATTACACATCACTAAGAGTGTTTCATACTTGTTATCTTTTACAGAAAAAGACAACCACGCTTGCAGGCATTTCGCTAATGTCCTATTACTTAGCATACAGTTGTAAAAAAGTATCATTTATAGATTAGAAATACTTTTTACCAATATCAATTCATTTTCCAGTATGCCATTTCAAATTTGATAATAAGAAGGTATGGGATGAAACGCTACTAGGCTACATATTAGAGCAAAATATTGACTTGGCAAAATATTGAGTGATGGTTGAGGTAATAAGACAACATTAAAAAGCATCGTAAAAAATACAAAATGTCCAAGGACCAAGGAAAAAGTACTGTATTTTAATAAAGGCTTAAAGTTCCTCTTCTCAGGTTCAATCAAAATCAGACTTTTAAAGATTATAACAACAGCTATTTTTAAAAGGTACCGTAATTCAAATATTTATTAATTATAAAAAGATTTAACTATACCAAAAATAGCATTCAAGTTAACCATGAAAAAATCAAATGTTGCAATTATTATAATGAATCTGAAATTTAGCATAAATATGAGATAAGATATTTCAGAACTAATATCACAACTCAAATAATTATGTCATTTCAATAATTATCAGTCTTGCAATCGCCTAAAAATAATTACACACTCAGATCAATTATTTCTACTATAGAATACACAATTATCAGGAATATAGTTTTATATTCAAATATATGAACGTATTTATTACTCAGTAGCATTTTGGATTGGAATAGTTCTTTAAATTTATTAATTTTTAAAATTTGTATTATTGTTTAAAAGAAACAGCCTCTACAAGAAGGACATTATATTTTATTTTGCTGAAGCTAATAATTAAACATCTTCAAGTGTAAATCAAAGAGCCAAGTACTTATAATTAGGCTTTGGGTGTGTACTTAAGCTAAGCACTTGGCAAAGTGGAAAATAAATAGCAATACTAAGAATATAAATAACTCTGCAACAATGCAATTATAGAAGTACCGTATTGGTTAGTAAAAGGCATCTTATTTAATTCTCTCCAGTTTGGTATCACCTATTTCTAAACTACTAACAATATATAGTTTTATTTAACAAACTGATAACTTATTGTTTTATTCATCAGAACTTTATATTTTTCTTCTTCAAAATAATAGAATTTATTTAGAGAAATTAAGCTTTGAACATTTTGATAAATATTTTTAGATGCTAACTAGGAGACATAGGCTATATGCACAAATTTATTACCTACAATATTTTGTTCCATTCATGAAATTTCTACAAAAATAGCCTACTATTGTAGTATTAGTTTTATGAACATTTCTAATCATTAATTGCTCAGAAATCAACTAATATTGTATGTTTAACTAAAAACTAAGACAAACAAAGATTTTATTTGTTGTTACTCGTTTATTATTCGTAGTTTTTCTTTTTTTTAATCCTAGAATAATTTAAAAGATATTAATTGAAGATTTTACAATAGTTTGAATCTGAAATACATTGATCGAACATACGTTAACTTTGTATTAAAATGTTTGTAAAAATCTCAGTTATATATGCTATTGTTTCCCACTTTTACTGAGTTTAGAATCATTAAGTATAAATTGTAATCACTAAAAATTTTTATTTTAAAATGTTTACAACTATTTCTCCTAAATAGACTTTTATTAAAATCAATAACATCCATAGCTCAACAATCAAAAGAATTACTAATACCAGTATAATTTAGCAAGAGCAACTCATTTTAGAATGTAATTTATGAGCAGGTGTAATAACTTGGCAAAGATAACACTTTGACCTTCAATAGGTAAAAGAACCTAGAGACTTCAACTGATACTCTACTTAATATTAGACAATTTTTAGAAGTTTTTAAACTATCAGTTTCTTTTCAAGTGCAGGAGTGTTTATTTTATAAATTAGCAAAAATATTTAAAACCGATTAAAATGTTAATGATTATTTTGTTTATCTGAAAGCTTATAATTTTAATTATTTTATGTAAGTTGGAATATTTACTATTTTAAGTTTATGTTTTTACATACAAAATTCTTAGGCCCTAATTTAAAAGTAGAATAAAAATAATCTACAGTTTTGTAGGTTAGTCTCCATAACCTACTTCTCAAAATATTAATAGACTATTTTAAAATTAATATCCTTTGTCATGTATTCAATCTTAAAAATACCTTCACGAAAAACTAAATTGATATCAAACAATTTTAAATTACAGAATCAATACTAAACGCTTCAACCCAATTTGCCTAGCGTAAAGGTTACAGTATGTCTACTATATCAATAACAAACTTGTTATGCACTGACAATGTCACATGGATAATTAGACAGTCAATGAATTAAAAACACAACACTGTAACTTTAGACAATAATTCACTAGAGCATGGCATACAATCGGTAAAGCAGATATTGTTACTTGTGATCTCATAGTGAGTGACTGATTCTAAAATAAAATGAAGCAACCTCCACCACTGTACAGTACTGGCGAGTGGCTGGCAGTTTGCCAATATCGGGTCATGCTTTACCTTCCTAGATCCATTCACTCATATTCCCCTTTCGGTTCAAATATGTAATAAACTTATTATTAGAAGCATGTTTGTAAAATGGTTAAAATAAATTATTAAGAAAATATTTCTTGTCTACTAGATGTATGTGAAATAAATAGATAAAACATATAATTAATTATACCACATACAAAAGTAACAATACCGTACAGTTATCTCTAAATTATAATAATACGCTTATGTAAATTGTATTTGTCAAATTAAATGTGATTGAATAATTTAAGCATATTCAATTAATACACTAAGCAACTGTAAGATATCTAATTTTTTAATCAATATACAAAAAGCATTCTTGGTTCTATTAAATACATTCCTAAAAGATTAGTCTCTGAACAATATACACACAAACTATAAATTTAATACAACACTTTTACAGTAATTATGTTTCACAGCCTCCAACTTCAAATTATTTGTAATTTCCTTCCAATAAATACTACTTTTATTTCTTTCATGCAACATTTTTTGGGGATGTATAACTTCTTTAATTTTTGTCAAACAAATTGCAGTATTAATAAAAAATGTATTCAATTATTAAAAACCCTACTTTAGATAATGAAATTTTGAGAATATATTTTCAATACTAATATACATTAATTACTTACTATTAAACATTTTTAATTTGCTTTAAACAAAATATATACTTGAAAATTGCAAATAAGTTGATCGAACAAAATTATTTAGTTTATACAACCTGTGAAAGTTTTATTGAATTATATATAACTTATATTCACCGAAGAAATAATCAGCAAAAATTAATATTACAAACAATATTATTTATTCATACAGGGTAGGTGTTTTATGTAGCTACACAAAATCAAAGTAATGCCCGAGCTGTCCTTTTTTGCCCTTGTCTTCTCTCTCTTATGTCTTTCTATTTTGATCACACATAAAATGGTTCCCTAAACATTAGTAAGATTACGAGCAGCTGTGCTCTTCTAGTTTTAAGAAAGAATAGAAAAAAAATCATATTTCTAATACATATATAGGCCTATACACACGTATTTCAAATAAAAGCTATATAAATATTATTTTTAAATAAACAAAGTAGATATTCTAAATAATTTTACTCTCTTAGTTTTTTCAAATTAAATTTGAATATAAATAGGCTATTCGCTTTCTTTTTACTGATTTACTTTTTCTGAAAATTGTCAAAGGAATATCAATTTATCATTATTAGTTATAGTTAAAGTTTATCAAGTTGATATTCTTTAGGAAAAATACCTTCTCTTGAGTTATTTTAATTATATCTATTCCCTATTATTTATAAGTTGTAATTCTTCACTTTAAAAAATATTCTTAAAACATACTTAGATTTACACATTTTTAGGAATTTGTTTCATTGTTTCTTTTGACTCAAAACATGATTTTAACTACAATATTTTGTAATATTATTTTACTAAAACAATATTTACACTTTAATCCATATGAAATAAACAGTACCAGAAACTGGCACATACTTTCTCACAAACATATTTAAATTATTATTAAGATTCACTGTGACTTCATAATTATTGTATTAAAGTAGGAAAGGAGATACATTAAAGTAGGAGAGTAACTAATAAATATTATTATTATTATTAGCTAGAGAGAAAACTATCCTATCGATTTCTAACAAATTTGCACCAAACATGTCAATTAGACCTGTATAGATACACGAAAAAAGGTTTTGAAAAATTTTGAAAAACAACCTCCTTTTTGGCAAAAAAAACCCAAAATCAGTTATTATTGTTATTAGCTAAACTATAATTTTTAGAAAGATGCATGTTTTGCATATGGTAGAGTACATTAAGGGCTACAAATAAGCCAAATTTCATCGAAATCGTTAGAGCCGTTTTTTTATAAAAAAAATAATAACTATATTTTTGGCCAAAAAGGGGGTTGTTTTTCAAAAATGTTCAAAACTTTTTTTGTGCATCTATACAGGTCTCATTGACATGTTTGGTGCAAATTTGTTCAAAATCGATCGGATAGTTTTCTCTCTAACTAACAATAATAATATTTATTAGTTACTCTCCTACTTTAATATATCTCCTCTCCTACTTTAATACAATTGACATGTTTGGTGCAAATTTGTTCGAAATCGATCGAATAGTTTTCTCTCTAGCTTTGTATACATACAAACAGACATTTTGTAAAAAACATTTTTTTGGACTCAGGGATATTTCCACAAAAATCTCAACATCGATTTTTTTTGCAATCACTATACTTTTTCTATATTATATACTATAGTATAGTGAGAAAGTAAAAATAACAATGCACAATAATAAAATGTTTCTAACACGAATGTTCTCTGAAAAAATTCCCTTTATTCAGACATTGTCATTACATTATCGCATTAGATAATAAATAGAAGCACAAAAGAGGAAAACTCGTTAAACTTACCAGTGAGTGTGTAAACGTCACAAGTGGACTTAGCCCCTGCAAGGCCTAGTGAGTGGGGTCGAGTGGCATGACTAGCCACATCCTCTAGGCCCGCCAGCTTGACTCTTCGCCGCCTACAAAAAAAATTATTTTCATACAAACTAAATCCTCATTTCTTAAATTTTTGTTTTAGATTCACTACAAGTATAGTTAATCACTTAGATCAGAATTGAAGTATATTTTTTACTTAAACATGACTAAGCCTAAAATCTCACAAAAAAGTACAGTGACTATATTTTATTTTGATTATACAAATTTTGTGATTATCTTTCAGTATTATCCTTCAAAAACTATTAAAAGTTCTGAATTTCGATTCAAAAAGACGACAGTTTAATTTTATGCCTAATATTTATATCAAAAAATCATAAGTTATAACAATAAATAAAAGAGCTACATTGAACTTATTACTTCAACTAGTTTAACATGAAACATAAATTATTGTATACAAAGAAATACAACACACTTAAATAAATAAACTAATCTACGTAACGTTAAACACTAAAAGTAGTTAACCTAATAAGCTTTTCCAAAAACTATCACCCAGTTGTCAAACATTTTCATCGGAATAATTCTGAAGTTATAATTTATTATTAAACTTAAGTATTGTAATACATACTGTACATAAGACAGAGTTGGTATATATGTATAATAAGGTATATTATGTACCTCGTGAGTATGGCTAAGGCCTTATTGCCAACTGTAGAAAACATGATGTGTAAATCTAATGTAATGTTATTTTTTAATAGCATTTTTTATACTTGAAAATCAATAGATTTGTTTCATTAAAATCTATTGAAAGGGTGGAATGATCCTTTCTTGGATTTTCCCGAATTTAGAATAAGGAAATATAATATAGGAATTAGGACCTACAAGATTTATAGACATCAATAAGAGACTGTTAAGTAAATTTAACTATACAGTCGAGCAGAATGACTGAGAGATTAAAAGCGATTGTCCAGTCTGCTTCTGCTGGAATCTGTAACACACTTACTCCAGCCTTGTTACTTGCTCTTCCATCTTCATTAGTAACTGGCATAAAATAAAGACTTCAAGCAACAACAAGATTTTACTTTATTAATAAAAATAGACTGTTAATTTGCAGCATTGTCATTAGGAATATTTTTTACTGATAATAAAATACGTTCACAATACTCTGCAGAGGGAATGCCATATATTAGTTGTGGTCAACAATGAACTAACACAAAATATTGAATACCTTTTTTTATTAGCTACATTATTTTATAAATTGAAAACTTAAGGGCTATTTAGAAAAAAATGTGTTCAGTTAAATTGTTAATGAAATTTTAAACCACTTTGTCACAATAATTACATCCTGTACCCAAGCTAAACATTTTAAGAAAATGAATCATTTTTGTTGAACAATTTGGATTTACTATTTTATTTGTAAAGAATGTTTATGACTCGAGAACTACTGCTCTGAACTGTAAAAGGTTTTAGTTCTACAATTTGCATTATATACAAACTATGACACTGACAAAATGTAGGCATATCTTGTTAAAAAATTTAAGAAACTGGATATATGTCAAAATTTTAGTTTATATAATTCTTTACTCAAGCAGGCAAATGTATTGGTACATTTTGGGACTATAGAACCAATTTTGATCAAACATTTACTAAATCTAACCTAATAACGTACTACTTAGAAATAAATCAAAGCCGCTGGAAAATCGGACCATCAATTCTCAAGGTTCAAAAAAACATTTTATATTGTAGTAATTTTCTGGCCGTTGACCTTTATTCATAAGATTTCCTAACAAGATACAAGACACCAGTTTAAATATTAAATCTTGGTAATCTTCCAAACATAAACGTTGTAGAGCACATTAATCTTGTTAGTAAAAAATAATGATTTTATAAATTTAAATCAACAGATGACAGAAATTGAGTTCAATCATTTTTGATAAAAGAACGACGTTCATTTGTTAGGTATGTTTTTATATATTACACATATATGGAATTTGAGACTTAAGTAAATAAATTTCAAATAATTTTCACGAAAATAAGCTTACAATATATTTTTTTAGTAAATTGGTTTGAAATGAAATAAACAAAAGAAGTGCGCTTTTGTCGAGAATACCCAGGGTTTCGTACCAACAGCTATTCTAAAAGTCTACCAATAACAATAACCATGGCAGTAGTAAATTACACTTTGGTGATGAGGACCAATGAAAAGAAGTGCTCCCAAACACAATATTACTGTAGGTCTATTCCACAAGAATGAAACCCATTTTCTAGCACAGAGAGTTCTACAGAGATAAAGTCCAGTTTTACTACGCCGATGGTAGTTAAGATTTGCTTTTATTTGTAAACGCCAAAAAGTATTATCTTTTTTAAACTTTGAGCAGAAAAATTAATATTTAGTTACATGTTACATCATATGGTAGCAAATGTAAGCAGTGTTCTTAAGAGTCGTCACAGAAACGTTTTTATTTTTTTATGGCTGAGTAATAATGAAAAGAACCTGTGAAATTTATACCTTATAATTTATAAAAAGATTCTGTTTTCACCAAAACAAAGACACTTTTTAGGAGTATCTTAAGGAGGAATTACTGATTAACTTACACTTAAATTCCAGGTTGGGATATGTTTTATATTGTTTCAAAACACCTCGTATTTGGAAGCTGAGTTTTGGAACAACCTCTAGAATCTAGTCAGCCCAAATCATTGGTTTACATATCTATTCCCTTCCTGCACACACTAGAAGCTGAGATACTGCAATGAACATGGAACTTTTACCCAACCCTGTACATTTCCAATCCTCAAAACACAGATTTTGTATAATGTCTATAAAGAATACAGAATTTATGGTTAATTTCAAAGGTTTCCGGGTTTTTGAGACGGAAAAATTTATGTAAGTTTCATTTCTTACTTCAAAGGGTGAAGAGCCAGTTTAAATTTATTGATATTCCAAATTTTAATTATTACGGACATAAAACTTCTTTTGATGATACCTACTAACAAATATCTCGCTTCAAGCCTAGGCGGAGTTAAGGTAATTGCTTTTCATAATTTTTTTATAAAAGGAACATTTTCAAGAAACATAAATTTATGTTTTAAGCAGTTATGGAGTAAAAAATTTGTTTTTCTCCAAGAACTATGAGATTTTCTAAATTTTGAAGAGATTATTTCATAATAATGGCTTTTCAGGATACATTTTGCATTTTACCAGACATTTTGGAAATAATGGCAGAAAATTATTTTTAGATGTAAAAGGAACAATACTATGAAATCTAAAACAGCTACAATGTAATGGTTTTTCTGAAGAGGTTTACAAATTTCCGTCTAGTTACAAACAAAATTATTTTCTTGAACCTTAGGTTTATTACAAAAGAAACAATATTTACTCATTTCGAGTTTCTATCTTTTGGTTAGGCAGTAATAGTAGGTAGCTTTTATAATGTTCCAGTTTTCCAAAATTTTTAAACCTCCATTCTACTTTTCACATTTATCGATTCAGTGGTTCTTATATTATAGTAATGAATCAGAATGATCTTTGCCTTATATATAGAAAGATTTGAAATTTGTAAAACACCATTTTGTGGCTTAACTACTATAATTCATGGCTGTTAAACTACAGAGAACAGGATATAAAAACAAATAAAACCAACAGGAGTAAATAGATAATTTTAAGTTAAAATGAACGAAATTGAAATATACATAAAGCATTTGTTCTGCCAATGTAAAAGGTAGATTACTCATAACAATTTGAATGAAGCCATTAATGATAAAAAAATGCAAAATATATATAAAAAACAAGAATAATCTTTATTGTTTTAGGGGTTGTTATCATATTTTCATCCCTTAGCAGCACACGACCAAATGCAAACATGGTTACATGTTCCTATGTCTGTTGTAAGAACAACTGTAAAAAATTTCAGCTTTACAGCTTTAAGGAAAGTATAACAATGAATTGTTACTGTATTAGGGGTTGTGATAACATTTTTACCCCTTAGCACCACGCTACAAAATGCAAATCTGGATTGCATTTTCTACGTCTCTTGTAAGATATAACTGTACAAAATTCCAGCTTTCTAGTTTTTTGGAAAGTTAACAATAAATATTTATTGTTTTAGGGGTTGTTATCACATTTTCACCCCTTAGCAGCTGTAACGAAATGCAAATATAGTTTACTTTCTCTTTGTATCTTGTAAGAAATAAATGTAAAAATGTCCAGCTCTCTAGCGGAAAGTACTAGCTGACCCGTGCGAATATTTGACAACTTATGAATACTTACCTGATTTAATACGTTGATTTAGTTCAATTAATTACGTTTACTTATTTACATTGTTAAAATAACAGTTTAAAACACTTGCATATGGAATGTAAACAATCAAACTAACAACTGTCATTTTAGTTAAACAGATTGTTAATAGATGGCGCCTTTCATTAGGAACCATATGAGATATAATATAAAAGTATTTTAATAAATGTTTGTAATGAAAACATGAATGTAAAGCTGGTTGTCTACTTTAAGTCAATAGCGGTGAACATAAGCTTTAAAATTATGCTTGAATAATTAATTTTGATGAATAATTAAGGAGAGAGATAACAATGAATGTTTATTGTTTTAGGGGTTGTTTAAACATTACCATCCCTTAGTATCACGCTACAAAATGAAAATCTGGTTTACATTTTCTTTATACCTTAAAAGAAATATATACGTATATAAAAGTTTCGTTCTCTAGCTTTTTAATGAAAGCATAACATTAATATTTATTGTTTTTGGGGTTGTTTCAACCCTTAAATCAAAATTAATTCTAGCCTATGTCATATTCCAGGTCATGGTCTATCTGTGTGCAGAGTTCCATACAAATCCATCCAGTACTTTTTGCGTGATTGACAGTCAAACATCCGAACAGACAAACATTCAAATATCCAAACATACAAACTTTAACTTAAGTAATAGCAAATTTAACCTATTGAATACACGTTACATTACCTTGAAAGTATAATAGGCACTTGGTATAATACATGTGACCTATATACCAGTTTGAGTAAATAAATAAACTCCTTTGCAAAGAGCTATCTCAGCATGACTTTTTGCAATTGAGGTCAACAAACTAATCAATGTTGGTTTGTTAACATCCAATATCTCGAGCCAAACCAACAGAATCTTACAGAATCAATCAAATTTATTTGCAAATAAAAGAAATAATTTGCGTAAAATTATATAAATGTTTATTTTTTTATAATATTATTCTTTTAAAGGTTTAAAAAAAGAAATAAAATAAAAATCAGGATGACACATAAAAATTAAAATGATGGTTTTTTATTGTGCAAATTGGCACTTTGCGCACATGTTGCACAAATAGCTATTTATGCTTCTTAACACTTTATTAATACTGGTTCCTATGTTTTCTTTGTACTTTATAAGTCAAGCCTAATTAATGAGAGAGGATGGGGAAGGTATAACTGCAGGGGGTATATAAAGTAAGATTTAAATCGGACTAAAGTTCTATTCCTTGCAGCTTTAGAAACCTACTAGAATTTCTACAAAATAGATCTATTAAAGCAACCCCCTGGGTAAGTAAACCCTGTTTTTACTAAGAAGTCATTATTAATAACAGACTGCTGGTTGTACTAAAGATAGTGATTTAGCCATTAAGTGTAATTCAAGGAAATTAGCGAGTTCCTGCAATTGTGTCAGTGTATATTTGAGTAATCTTAATTAATCCATTCTAAATAGAAAAAGTATTCTTTTATGAACAATGAGTAAAAAAAACAGTAGGTACCGTACTGTGTTTCATTTAATGTTTGCTAACATGCAAATTAAAATCAGCCTATATAATAAAAGATTGTTTAAAGAGATAACTTTTATAACTTTTCACTAGCCGTTGTTTTCCTGAAAATATAGGCCTACAACATAACAGACTCTCTTATCGAGAAATCTTGGAGCTAAAAATATATTTCAGTACATTAGGCTGCAGTCAAAGTTAGATGGCATCACACTTTTTCCCGGTTTATAAATATACACAAAGTCCAGACGGACTCTAACACTCCCCAAATATATATCACCAGGCTGGAAGGCAACCTGACATTTTTATCAACTATTAACTTTAAACAGATTCTGTTAACAAATATTACACATAATTTTTCAAATATTCACATACAGAACAAAAGTCTATGGAATTAAAAATTATTTACGAGCAATTCATAAAAAACATTTAGCTGGATATTATCAGCCATAAAGAAATAATTCAACTAATGTTACCTAGAAAGTTATATTCACTCTTAGCCTATATAAAAAATTATGACCTTATATTCTTACCAAAAAATTCATTATATTTTTGATTAAACTTATAATCAGCTTTAAATAATTCAGTGAATGTACTGAAATATTTGATATAATTACTAACTATTGAATTCATTTCCATAAATGGATTTACAAAATTCCTAAATTGCGATGTTCAAAGTTCAAAGACGGCAGAACGAATTTTGAAAAATAAAAACAAATTTTATTTCAAACCTAATTTACATTAAGCTTATTCCCAATAGCTGTAGTAGCTGAATTTACAAAGAGTGGATTTGTAAATTATATTTTATTTTTTTATTTAGGTATAGAAATAAATTTAAGAAAAATAATTTAATATCACACTACTCTGTATCTTTATTAGCGAATTTCCAAAGCAAAGACGAGCTATTGCAGTGACTTTATATAAATATGTAGCCTATATATATATATGTGTGTGTGTATTTATGTGTTCACACTCTAACGGCAGGATTTGAAGTTTGATCTGGTGCAAAATTTGGTACACACATTCGTTCAGGTGAGTTCGTTAGCCATAAAAATCCAACAACCGAAAGCTCGTGACCAGAGGGTCATTCCGTGTGAAATCAACACACCTATTTTACCACACCCTTTCAGATATTAATGAAATTTGGTACACCCAAAGTAGGGGTTGAGACTAAAGAAAATACAAAATTTCAAGTTTTTGTCTTAAACGGTTTCCAAAATACGGCCATCCAAAGTTTTCAAAAAACGGTAAAAATCTCGATGCGGCAAAACGTTTAAATGGTCATAACTCCTCTCCTGCTACAGTTAGAAACATGGGAAAGGTGTCATTTTTTAGCTCTTTTTATGCCCTTTTTAATGATATGTAACACATAATAGGTTAAGAGAACATCATTTTTTTCAAAATCAAAAATAAATTTTGAGTTCAAATATTTTTAAAAACACAATTTTAAAAATTTTCTAAAAATATATATAATAGGTCATATTATTACTAATTTGTATACCAAATTTGGTTATGGGATTGCAATGGGTTCATAGTCAAAATAATATAAAACCGAAGGTGGCTTTAGACTAATTTTACGTATTTTTGTCTAGGCTGTATAAAAGCTTTTTATACTCAACTGCAAAATGAAATCCAACCTTTACCATTGCAAATAGGCTATTTCAAACACATTGTAATTTTATTACCTTAATGACAAAGCTTAATTTAAAAAATAGTATACTTTTATAATTTGTTGTAATTATTTAAATTTTGTCAAAAAATAAATGATATTGTACTCAAACTATTTTAAGTGACTAAGAATTAAAATAAAACAGAAATATTATCAACAATTTTCATATTTATAAACTTTAAAACTATGCAAGTGGTTAAAAATGTTACAATGAAATTTACATAAGGTCTACATGTGTTGGAGGTACTTTGATAACATTTCATTGCTTCTTAAAATTTCATCTTCGGATAGGACGTAAATTCTTCCTGTTGGAGTTGTTGGATTCACAGTACATAATACATCAGTGAATGGTAGCCATATTACATCTGGTCTTCTTGGGTAGCTAAATGATGGAGAAGGTCCTTTGGGATGAAGGAAGGTAACTTTTACTTCATCTTCGTCTTTGTCCATTATATATGCAAGCCACCAGTTAGAGTCATAGACAATACATATGTAACCATTACAGTCTGCAAAGATCATTTTGTTTGTCGACCTTGATACTGATACTTTAGAAGAAGTTGTTGATTCTGAAAAGATTTTCACAGATAACTTATTTAGGCTTGAGGCAACAGGCATAAACGTGTGGTATTGTTGAGTCCCCTTTATTGTGAGTGCTTCACTAAAACGATCTTTCAAAAATATTTCTGCTGAGACATAATGTTCTTGCGTTCCAAAATCAAAACTAATCCCAGGAATATTTTCAACTGACCATTCGTACAATTCACATGGAGTCAAGATTTGGTTTTCAAAGGGTCGTTGTAAACCAGCTTTTGCAGCTAATCTTTTGACCGTGCCACCAAGTCCATCACTTGGTCCCTTACCGTGGGCAGTGGCAAAAAAATGCAAAAAGTGGCAAAAAAACTTGGACTAACGATGTGTGCACCACTGATTTCAACTGTAAACTGAACATGAAGTGCTAGTGGACATGAGCTTGTCTCGACTTGAAAAGCAAGTTACAGACATGAAATCTGCCCTCAACTTGAAAGCAAGTACAGACATGAAATCTTCCTGTGGTGGGAACAATGATGGTGCAATAACAAGCTGAAAATGGCACTCACAAGCTTGCAATTAAATGTATGACAATATAAATAGAAAATGTAATTTTTAAGAATACATTAGGCCTATTGCTATTTTTCTCTTCTTTGTTATGTAGTTATTTTATCGAAATAAAACAAATTTTATAAAATAGGCTATAGGCCTAATTTTAATCATTTGCTTATGTTTAGAATTTACAAAACATAGGTTGTGTAGGTTGTTTTGAATTAGTTAACAAGAATATAAATAATTGTCTGATTATTTTATTTTAGATTTTATTCATTAAGGTTTTTATTTTGAATTGAGCTTTACGCTAAAACACATATTTGATATTGTAAAAAAACACCACTAATAAAACATTATTTTGACCATGAACCCATTACAATCCCATAACCAAACTTGGTATACAAATTAGTGATAATACTACCTATTTTATATATTTCTTTAAAAATATTTTAAGTCAAAAATTTATTTTTTATTTTGAAAATTTTTTTGTCATAAACTATAATGTGTTACATATCATTTAAAAGTGCATAAAAAGAGCTAAAAAATGACACCTTTCCCATGTTTTTACTTTAAACAGGAGAGGAGTTACGACCATCTTTATATTTTGTCGCAGCGAAATTTTGACCGTTTTTTGAAAACTTTACATGGCCGCATTTTGGAAACCGTTTGAGATATTAAGCTGAACTTTGGTATTTTTTTTAGTCTTCATGAAGATAACCTACAGTATGTACCAATTTTCATCATAATCTGAGGTGGTAAGGGAAAAAATCTCTTAAAAGTTTGTTGATTTCACACGGAATGACCCCAGAAGTAACATTTTTTTTTAGATATTTCTTACTGCAATGCAAACATTTAGGGTTTTATCGTGAGTTTTTCCACAGCGAGCGGAACGAAGCAACAAGTGAGTCAGATTGGAGGCTAAAAACAAACTAATTCTACTAATGTATTTTGTTCACACAGGCAGCTATTCAGCACCTTCGTGAGAAGACCAATTTCCAAAATAATTGGATGTAACCCTTAAACATATAAAATTCATTTTGGAAATTCGCTTAACTCATGTCAGCGGTTCAGCTACATGATCGAATTATTTTAAGAAATAACAAACAAAATAGTTTATTAAATTAAAATAAGCTAAATTATCTTCACCCAAGCAGCATCTAAACAAGCCTTAAAAACATTGCATTAGTAGTTTTAATTTCAAATCCAAGCCATCAAGTTCATTTCAGTCATTCATGAACATGGTATTAAAACGGCACTGGTGTAGTTTAAATGATTTATTCACAAAATCATTAATAACATATACGTACGATAAAACCTTCACATGAGTCAAATAATCGGTTTTTTACATTTCTATTAAATGGTGGACAATTTACAAATGCAGTTGACCATATTAGTTCAAGATGATGTTTATGAAGGACTGACATGAACAGGATATCTTAGATTTGAATAGACAGAGTATTTCCAAGGTAATTTAGATTAATTAAATCATTGCATTTCACAATCTCGTAGGCTAAACAAAATTATTTGAAAAAATATTATTTTAGTTTGGTGGTCCTGGTAATACTAAATCAAATTGCTCAAATTGCACAAATTTGCTTCTAAAAAAATATTTTTTGACATCTACCTCATAGGAAAACGAATAACTAGCACTTAAATTTACATCAAACAAACTATATCTGCAAAAGTAAAGAGAAAGTTTACTTTCTATTGCTAAGAAAACACCAAGAATAAAAACAAAATATATTCTTCACTAGTCTAAATATAAAAGTAATTCACTTTCAAACAAATTTGAATATAGAGTTAAGGATGTTCCAGAATATATCATATTTTTCTTCTAAGAATATCAAATATTTGATTTAATAAGTCACATCCCAATAAAAGAATAGTACGGGTAAAGATAGTTTTAATTCCAAATAAAAACTATGTTTCTTATCCTTAGTACGTAACATCTTATTAAATTAATCAATTACGACAAATGTTACTTGCCAAGTTTTTCCAATATGTTCTGTTTCATTAATGTCATGCATAAAAATAGAAACACCTTTCAGACAGAGGGGGAATGAAAAGAGAAAGTGATCAAAACAGTGTTTACAAAGTGGCATTGAATATTAAATGGATGCCAAAACAAATGTGTATACGCAAAACAAGTCACATGGCTTTAGTCCACAGCATACATACAACAAAAGGTAGCTCAAATGTACATTAAGTAAATTTTATCCTTCACAATAAAGTTCTTTCACTCATGCTTATGTATTTTTTTACTAGTTGCTTCTGAAAATCTTCCCACGTGGAAGTTGTACTGACTACATACTCTTAACTTACCCAAATGGTCGACACAATTTACATTATTTAATTTTTAGCTCAGGAGAGCTTTTATAGATTTAAAGAAACCAAATTAAATTAAAAACATTATTTGTATTTATTCAAATGCATTTCAATAACAATATCTCTTCTTTTTTTACAGTAACAACTTTATTATTAACCAAATACTATATGGTAGGCCTACAAGTACAGTTATAATTTTAAAACATTGCATGAAAAATTATGATAAATCTGAACACTTATTTCTATTTATAATAAGCAACTACGAAAATTAAGTAAAAAACTTTTCTAATTGACCCCTTTCGGTAGGCCTACAAGTACGTTATAATTTTAAAACATTGCATGAAAAATTATGATAAATCAGAACACTTATTTCAATTTATAATAAGAAACTACGAAAATCAAGTAAAAAACTTTTCTAATTGACCCCTTTTATCCCAACTACATTACTGAAAACATGTATGTTTCCACTAAGACCTTGAATATTTAAATACATTTTACTTGACAATTGTAAAATCTAAACTGTTAGTTGTATAAATGCATTAGTTACCCAAAACACTTTAAAACAATATCTTAATAACACATCTTTTTTACACAACAATCGCGTTTCAAAAAAACCCAGTTTCAAAATGTTCAGTAAAAGATGAAAAATTTAACCAACTGTACTGTATAGTATCAGTTATAGCCATTCTGAATTTTTGTCAAATACATTGGTTTATATCCAGACAATATGAAACACACCAACTAAAAGTAAACTAAATTTTATTAATTTGGCAGTATACAAATAAACAATCCAACTACACTTAGGATTTATTTGAGTAATTTCCAATTAGCTACAAATCTTAGAAAAAACATCAATGTTAAAAACTATTACTTAGTAAAATATGAACAAACCAAGCCATAATAAATAGAATTCTAGCCACTGTCGAGGAAAATGAATGCACAATAAATGGTGAAAAACTGACAGTCTCTTCAAGCTTTGCAGCTTTTGCAACAAGATCCTTGAACTAAACCACAACAAACGTCACTATGCATTTTTACATCTTTTTAAAGCATGCAATTATCGCAAATTAATCACAGGTACTCATGAATGTACACCTGTTTTCCTTATTTTACCGTAGGATAAATAATATGAATTTAATTATTTATTGTATAACTATGTAATCACAATAAGCACCGTGTTCCACATAATTTAATTAAACATATCAACTACAGAATGAGCTACCAAAAAGCAAAAACATAGGCTTTATATTCTTTCCTGTAGAAGATTATATATTTGTTTATAAACTTTTGATTTAATATCAAAGTTGTTGACCAAAGTTGAATGTGTCATCTAAAATAAAATTAATTTTTGGAAGATATTGATTTGGGAATTAGTTTATTCAATTAATTGACCAAGAAAACTAGAGACTTTATTTGTCAAAACATATATTCCGAAAACTTTATAGCAGAGAATTTGAATTTCAAAATGCTGCTATGACCTTCACACAACATACAAGTTTAGATAAGGTTCTTCTTAGTGATTCACCAATATAATAACCAGTAATATTTAACAGTTGTGTTACTATACTTTCGGCACATATTAGTTTAAATAGGTACCAAGAGATAAATTAATTATTATGACTGGTCCCTAATTCTACAAATGTATAATGTTTTTATAATTTTGGAATGATTCTCTTTATAATTTCTTTTATTGACATGTAAATACAAATTAAACATCTTTTTTTCAACGAATATTATATTTTAAAACATTAAAAAATACTTTAAGAAATAAAACTAAGAGGTTATCCATGTAACCTTGTTACTTAATAATAATATAAATCATAAGTTACAGTTAAATCATATACTTCAAAAAGAACTGTATACAACATTCTCTCATACTTTTATATTTTCAATAATATTTTTATTTCTTTACTGCTTATATTAAACTACCAATTCTTATTAATTTTATTACACTTTGGTTTCTATTTGTACATGATAATCGGCTACATATTTATCAGAGTTAACAGTTTCGACATGTCTGTTTGTTAGTATGCCACAGATCATACTTTTTCTTTCATTTTACCCCTTTTCTGTTAGAATTTTTTTAATTTGCTCATATTATTTCCAAATTCAGACCTAAACAGATATTCAAAATACACATTTTTAGGACCATACTGTATTCTTGACTGCCGTATTTTAAATTGCAATAAATAAGTCAATTAGTATTTTTAATTTGACAAATCAGTCGCACGTTATTAATCTCCAAAGTTACAGAAAATATACAAGAAATGACTTTTAGAATTTCATCTTCATTTTTAACGTTTAGTCTTTTTAAAGTTGTTTAAGATGCACATCATATGTTGCCCTAGATGCAATTGCGTGTGTTACAGCATCGTACAATGTATTATGTGAACCCCACCCCTATTAGTCGGTATTCAAAGACATATATAATGAATGGGGGAAACTACAGCTTCAATCATCTTTTGTCTTTTAACTCCTAAACAACCATTTATTAGATTCCAATTAAACTTAGAGAGATATACAACAGAACTGAAAGAGAGTTGACATATTTGCAACTGGTAGTTTTTATTTAGTATCATTTAAAAATAATCACTTGTTTTACGTACAGCGTATTGCCACTATTGGTAACTCATACACAAACTAAACAATTAGTTTCTCTGTTGGTTTCTCATATTTATCCCTTAATAAACTTTAAATGGGAATTATTTTTACTTTATCATGCAATTTAAAACCGATGGTATGAGTATGAAAAACTTATAATGCAAGTTCTAATCATGAATGACAAAATAATAAGAATAAATAATTGACTACATTAATATTTTATTAAACTGGTTAACTGAGTCAGCTATGTATATATATATCAATATTGATTTGTTACAATAGCAACTTCAACTAAATGTGTACATAAACTTCCCGTAAGAAAGCGCTAAAGTCGGAATTGTGATCATTATAAATCAGTCTGTAGTGCTAAAGTTGCATTTGCGACTTTTCTGCAGAAGTTTTTTTTAAACGGGCCTCAAGTCATCATTTTTTGTTCAATCTAAGTTTCTTATATGGTTTTGTCAGAAATTGATTACTACATATATATATATAAAAGCGAAATACCACTCACTCACTCACTGACTCACTTATCACGATTTCTCAAAAACTACCGAACGGATTAAAATGAAAATTGGTATGTAGCTTCCTCTAGGACCATAGGTGCTCACTAAGAAAGGGCTTGAAAAAATTTGAAATTTTAGGGGGGTTTGGGGATCAAAGTTAAAAAAAACAATTTCTTCAAAACTACCGAACGGATTGGAATGAAATTTGGTATGTAGCTTCCTCTAGGGCCATAAGTGTTCACTAAAAAAGGGTTTTAAAAAATTGGAAATTTTAGGGAGGTTTGGGGGGTAAAAATTACTAAATCACGATTTCTCCAAAATTTCCGAACAGATTGGAATGAAATTTGGTATGTAACTTCTTCTAGGGCCATAGGCGCTCACTAAGAAAGGGTTTAAAAAATTCGAAATTTTAGGGGGGTTTGGGGATCAAAGTTATTAAAAAACAACTTCTTCAAAACTACCGAACAGATTGGAATGAAATTTGGTATGTAGCTTCTTCTAGGGCCATAAGTGTTCACTAAAAAAGGGTTTTAAAAAATTGGAAATTTTAGGGGGGTTTGGGGGTAAAAATTACTAAATCACGATTTCTTCATAATTACCGAACAGATTGGAATGAAATTTGGTATGTAACTTCCTCTAGGGCCATAGGCGCTAACTAAGAAAGGGTTTCAAAAAATTCAAAATTTTAGGGGGTTTGAGGAGATTAAAGTTATTAAATCACGATTTCTTCAAAACTACCGAACGGATTGGAATGAAATTTATTATGTAGCTTCCTCTAGGGCCATAGGTGCTCACTAAGAAAGGGTATGAAAAATTTGGAAATTTTAGGAGGGGTTTGGGGGAATCAAAGTTACTAAAATAATAATTTCAGATCTTTTATTATTAATGAATAATTTGTTAATTTAATTGTAATGAATAATAATGATGAAATTTTGCTCTTTCCACAATAATTTGTTTGGAAGAGTACATTATGAGTTTTACATTTTTTTATTCAGCATGAAATTGTGCAACTTTTGTATTTATACCTTGGAATTTATAGATTGACATTTTGAACTTATTTTTAATGGGCGGATATCTTAAAAATACATTTTTTATTTTTAAAAATTGTGGAAAACAAACAGCTGTGAAAATCTAGGATTAAAAGTAAGACAAACATATTAAGATTAAATACAAAATTCACGCTTTTCTGATTATAATATGATATATAATAAGTCTATTTTTACTTTTAGTAAGAATTTTATACATATTTTAAATAAACGGTACCAGAAACTGGCACATACGTTCTCACAAACATATTTAAGTTATTAAACAGATTCACTGTGACTTCATAATTGTATTAAAGTAGGAGAGGGGATACATTGAGGTAGGAGAGTAACTAATAAATATTATTATTATTAGCTAGAAAGAAAACTATTTGATCGATTTAGAACAAATTTGCACCAAACATATGTCAATTAGGCCTGTATAGATGCACGAAAAAAGGTTTTGAAAACAACCCCCTTTTTAACCAAAAAAAAAAACCCCAAAAATGTGTTGTTATTATTATTAGCTAAACAAGAATTTTTAGAAAGATGCGGATTTTTGCATATGGTAGGGTACATTAAGGGCTACAAATAAGCCAAATTTTATCAAAATCGTTAGGGCCGTTTTTTTTTATAAAAAAATTAAAACTGATTATTGGGGGGGGGGCCAAAAAAGCAGTTGTTTTTCAAAAATTTTCAAACCCTTTTTTCATGCATCTATACAGGCCTAATTGACATGTTTGGTGCAAATTTGTTCAAAATTGATCGAATAGTTTTCTTTCTCTCTAGCTTTGTATACATACGGACATTTTGTAAAAAAAAAAAAAACATTTTTTTGGACTCATGGGGTCCCAAAACGGATATTTTCATAAAAATCTCAACATTGATTTTTTTTGTGATCACTATACTTTCTCTGTACTTAGTATAGTGAGAAAGTAAAAATATACATGCACGCCGCCTTAAAAATGCCACTGAAGAGTATTATTATTATTGTCAGGTCTTTGAGGGTTAAACTAATAAACTTATATTATTCAGAAAAGTCCAACTATCCTGTGAATTAACATACAATATTTTATAAATTTAAATAACAGTCTAGAATTAGTTTAAATTGTCATTATTTTTACATTGTGAGGGTTAAGAGTTTGATTGAAATTATTTTGAGATAATGAAGGCTGAGGACATGTTTTTTACCTGGATATATCTGCATAAGTGGGCTGTAATTTCTTTAGGATATGGAAATGTAATGAAATGGATAATGGCTTGTACTTAGCATAAAGAATGTACGCCTGCAGAACCAATAGCCAATGTCTGTAACACTAAATATATAACAAAATGGCACCAAGCCTCACCAAAACACTAAAAACTAAAGATTTTTCAAATAAGTTCAGTAATTTCTGAGATTACTGTGAACATCTCACAAATGAAGAATGTATGATCCATTTAAAAAATAAAATACACACAAAACCAAAATAGAGCCTTCACAAATTAAATCAAAAGTATTTCCAAAAATGAAGAAGAAATGGCTACACAATTCAACATTGCTATTCCAACAAATACCCAAAACCAAATTCAACACAAAATGAGACCAATGGAGGCTACACAAACATACAAACAAATTTCACCTCTTTATACAATATATTAACATAGAATATGAATTAAGAAATTAGGTCACACCTACTAAAACTTATCCACCATAGTAAAGTAGTAAAATCTTAAAATTTATCCATAGAGACTTATTTAAATACTTTTAAAACATTAAAAATAATTATTGTTGTTAATAATTATCAACTATAAACTGATATATACTTTGTTGTCAAAGAGGAAAAAAGATAATATTTATTTTATCACACAAATTCAAATTCTTAAATGACTTGTTTTCCATAACAACAAAATCTACATGGATTACTTATCAGCTGTTTATATTGCAAATTAACTTAGAGGTTATGTTTACATCCCTGTGCATGTAAAATGAAAATCCAAGTAGTTATAATTTTTTCATTTATCAAATAAAAAATCAATGTATCCACTATTAACAGTAACATTAAAGATGAAATTGCTACTAATATATTATAATGTCCAAGATAAAGTTATCAAAATCTCATACTGTACTAATCATAGGCCTAACTAAGATACTTAGAAACGAAATGTCTCATAGACAGGCCTTACAATGGAAGAGAAGTGGGGAGAGAGTGATGTCATATTTAATTGTGTGCTTGTGTTTTAATTCAATGGGAAGGTCAAAATACCCTTGTCAAACATGCTTTGTTATGTAATAAAACTTTCATTCATTATTTTCCTTCTTATTAAAATTACATTCTTATTATTACTCTTCTTATTCTTATTATCTTTACTAACTATTAGTAAAGATTTTTATTATGATGTCTAAGCCAACAATGACTTTCTTCATAAAATTATCAATAATATTTTATAAAATAAAATTGTTCATTTTTCCCACTTGAGCTTAACATATCTCGAAAGATAAAAGAAATTAATAATGTAAGAAAACTAAGGATCGAGATAATAATAGGTGCAGAACACAAAAGAAATTTATTATTTAAGTAATTCAGTTATTTTCCACTTTACCATTTAAAACTAGGGTTATAAAATGTTGAACAAGTTTTTGTTGTATAACTTTATCTAACCTTATGGTATTTTGAAGAAGATATCTCTTAACCCTGCATATAAATTAAATAGTTTATTTAATCTTTATCAATATTTCAGCTATATTCAAACATTGTATAGGTACACATAATAAACCTCAAACTTTTATAGTGTCTTGCCATGGTTACAATATAAACTTCTTACACATAAATGTGATATTATATTTTATCTTTGCTTTTATTGGAATATAACTTTTGACTCTGTGAAGATACGATGCTTATTGTGGTTTCAATACACAGTTTTGATAGTACAGTAATCTGTATATTTAGGGTAATTTGAATAGTTCTGGTGAGGTTTGCGGCCATTTTGAAATATATTTAGTGTTATCAGTCATTGCTATACATTGATTATGCTAAATAAAAGCCATTACTCATTTCGTTACACTCCTATATCCCAAAGAAAATACGACCCATTAATGCATATAAATCAACTTAAAAGACATGTCCACAGGACAGCCTTATCATTTGAAAATAATATGAATCAGCAACATGGCAACATGGAATGGATATCATATCATTACAAAAAGTTTTGCAGAAAAAGGTATACTACAAAAGCACTATTTTTTTTATGAGAAATCAATGTTACCAAACGTTTTAAAATGTTGTACCTCAGAAATTATTTGAGGTACAGCAACAATTCAAATAAGATAATAATATCCTGTTCGCAACGCCATGTTGAAAGGGCCCTATGCTGTTATAAAATATTACCCAGGAGAGGATTTACAACCAAACCCCATTTTCTTATGAGAAATCAATGTTAAATTCTAATAAGGAGAATCTCGGAATATATTTGAAATAACGCAACTACTGTTTTCAAATACGAAAATGTTCCATTCCCAGTGCCATATCAAATAAGTTTTGTACCATCACAAATATTTATTTGAATATCCACTATTGAATGATATACCAAAATGTAAAAATATACATAATATACCATCCTCAAAAATTAAATATTTGTAAATCAGTTTTTGATTTAGTATCAAAAGATAATTGAGTTATTTTTTATTTTGCTTGCTAAATTTTTACTTATTTTTTTTAATTTTTTAAAAAGTGCTATATTTATATACTGCAATTTATTTTGTGTTTATAAATTCAATGATATTGAAAATAAATAATATTTAATGCTATTTTGGATAGGCTTATATTAAAAAATAATGCTGCATAATTTTTCTTCTTGGCATCTTCACTTTATGCCAATTAGACTAAATGAAGATGGTGTAAGTAGCGTATAACGCAGGTAAATCGATAAACAGTAACTAGACTCGAACCTATAAGTTTAAAACTGTAACAGGCTAGGCTGACGTCTTTACTCTCAGCTTCCCTGCGTACCCTTCTGCACATTTTATCAATATTTTATATTATTACATTAAGTAAATTCTATTTCATGAAATTAATTTAAATTTCCATTCTGAATTAAATGTTCAAGAGGACATGCAACAATTAAGATTTTAAATGAACTTAATATATATATGCAGTGTATAAAATATAATAATTCCTTACTGAATGCTAAATTTTTCCCAGTATTTTAATATTCCTGCGGCAAAAGTAATCATATCTGTACCGGAACTAAAAACATAGGCAGTCTGAAAGGGACTGACTGACATAAGTTAATACTTCTTTAGAACATTTTTCGAGAATTATTTGCGATAAATACTAAATTGTAAAAATTTTTAATACTTTTTTAAAATTAAATAGGGTACTCACTTTTTTATGTTGCAAATTATTTTGAATATTCACACACTTACAATACACAAAAAGTATATGAAAATATTAATATTATTATAACATGTACGAAAACAAGAATTTATAATGAGCATCGTGGCATGATATTTGTAAACTACAAATTGTATATATCCATACATACTTAACTACGTGGTATGCACGCAACTTTCTCTCTTCCGCTTCGCGTCAGTTGATGTACACATACATTGTTGAGTACAGCGTGACGTGACACTAAGCCGGAGTTTTATACCCATCCAACCACTTCCAACATAGCAACCCAACGCGCCAAAGATGTATTCACTCCAAAAATATACTTATACACTAATTTTAACAATTAATTTTAAAACAATTATTACTACTGTACGTTACTTCTCACTCCTAATCAATAAAAGCTTGTACTAAAAACAACACTTAAATAAAACAAATGTTATCAATGCTCTAATATAATAATACCACTCAATTTGTATTACCCCAATTGATACCAGCAGTAATATTATAAGACATAATATAAACATTACATTACAAATAAATCAAATTACCACATCATAGTCTCTGAAACACCACAGGACAGTCGACACAGGAGCCTAGTTCAACTAAAACTGAGTACAGTTGAGAAGATAAGATAGTGATATTGATTTTTTATTGATCTCAATTACGTTAGGCCTATTAAATAAATGTAATAGACAAAATAGAGCTAAGATACTAAAGGTAATAAATAATGTATAATTATGTAAAGTCATAAAATCTGGTTTCCATACATTGCACATCCAACTCAAAAACAAAAAACAACAACAATTTGAGAAAATTGTTTATATTATGTTTTTAAACACTTTGATGGTTTAATGTTTTTTATTTTCTACCAGTCACACTAATGAAGATGGAGATAAAACCAAAAACTGAAAATAACAAACAAGACAACCTGCTCCCAAGAAGAAGGTAAGAGTGCTTTTTCCAAAATGTTTTTGTGCCTAAAAGACTAACGAAGGAGACAAATTTACATAATTTTTACATAAGTCCCACATACAAATTTGACTTGATTTGCTAGACAACCTCTTGGCGTAGTTCAAATATTGTCAGAAGACCCTTAAGTGCCCAATTTAAAAAATACTTAAACCCTTTTTCTCTTCTTCTCCAATGGCAAACCCTCCGTTAGTCCCAATACAATTAATTGTGGCAAGTTCATATCTTCCTGGAGAGCTAGATTGAGTCTCCTGCAGACCGAAAGTTGGTCTGTCTTTATTTATTACTGGCTCACGTTCTTTGCAGATTGGGCAGTTTAGCGATTTTATTTATTTATTTATTACCAATAATTCCTTTTACATGTATAAATACATAAAGGACCTATAGGGGGCACAAATGCCCGTACATAGGTTGGTCCCTAAATTAAAGCAATATATTATATTCATATTAGATTCATATAATATATTAAATCAGTAGAGGTGTGCCACATGGCAGTCATGTCCAGTATAAAGTCTAAAGTGTGCTACAGCCTGTTTCTTTGACAAGTTTTTGTTATCTTTCCACGTAATTTATATATTTGTTTAAACACTTTTTAGGTTTATTCCGAGATTAATTGGAAAACTAAGCTCTTTTAACACCACTTATTTTTCTGTCTGTCGGTCATTTTGCCACAGTCAACCTTTTCTTGAATGGATGAAGGTATCCAGTGATATTTTGCATGGTTTTAAAGCATGCTAACCTGCTACACCCCAGCTATCCATATCTCAAAAAATGTTTTTGGGGCAATGTTTGGTACAACAAAAATAAATATTATATGATACAGTCTAAACTATTCAAAGGATAGTGATAAAGGATATTGTGATATACAGTTTTTAAGATATTCACAGAAATGTTGCTCAAGCCCTCATTCCCCCTCTGTATCTCAAGCACCTGTGTTCTGTATTATTACTAACATTATCTTAAAACTTCACATATGATGTATCTATAATATTTAATAAGTTTTGTAAAATGACCTCTTTAAGATTTATAAATTTGTAATGTCTATCAGTCTGTAGGACACTGCCTAGTATATTTTTGGCTTTTTCAAATATTTGTGTTTATATTTTACAGGAGTCACCAGTAGCGTATTCCTTAAAAAAAGTAATTGTTTTACTATTAGTACTTTGTCAGAAGCAAATCTTCCCATATTGAGATCTGTTTTGTATTTATGTATTCTAAAAATGAATTAACATGATTCAATGCCCGGAAAAAATTCCCTTTAAAAAAATTAAAATAGCTTACGTTCTAACTTATAGTCTCTAGTCCCAGTATGTTTCAAGCAAACCTTCCAGTATTGAGAAATGTTATCGCTAATGGCTAATGGACTTCAATCGACAAATATTGAAGAGCCAGAAAGGTAAACAAGACACAATAAGTTAAGTTGGGTCAACAAGCAGGTTTGTTAAAAGTGCAGGTCAGAGGCGAGCGGTTATAATCAGTTGTTATGGCTTCATGTAGTTGTAGTTCAAATCCATATTTGTTCCACAACTGTAGTCTTACGTTAATGCAGTTTATTGTTAACAAAAGTAATATAATATGCTTTGAGTAATATACTAACGTATATATGTTTACAAATTGGAAACACACTGTGACTAAAAAATATAAGTTAGAACTTTAGGCCATATTTGTTCATTAATATTCTAACTTATATATGTTTAGAATGTTTATTTATTATTGTCTATGTACATAATACACAAGCAATAAAAAAAAAATATCCTGAAGTTCTAACTTATTGGCTTTAGTCAAAGTATTTGTCAACGCCATTACTCAAATGCAGTTTAATGTGAGTTGTCATTATTATTAAAGATTTACGGGCCTTGAATCGTGTTAATTTATTGTTAGAATACAAAACAACGAAAATAAATCTCAAGCAGCATGTGATGAACCGTCAACAACACTAGTTCTTCTTCAGATGACGACTTTTAAAGTAAATTACTCATTCGTATTTCTTTTCCGGCCTTGAATTACGTTAATTGTTGGAATATTTAACATATATCAACATGGGAAGATTTGCTTCCGACAAAGTAATAATAGTAAACAATTGCCCTAAAAAATTCAGAACACTTTATTTTAAAGTAAAGCTACCTTCATATCATCATTTTTGGAAATACAAAAATAAAAATTCTTTCGATTTAAGTATTGTTGAAGAAAAGTTCCCGAATTCTATTATTTAACACGTTATTAATTTGACTCTTCAGCCATGAGATATATGATATTGTTTGTTTAAAATATGTGATTACAAATAAGTTTTTTTACAAGTAGTTATTTCTGAACATGCAAATTTCTATCGTTATTTTTTAAATTTGAATAGAGACCTTTTTAGAGATATTTGTAAGATAATGTGCAAAATGCTGCTTACTCCTTGCGTGTGTTACAAATAGAGTAGGCTACCTATCTCTTGCTGTTTAGCTGATACTAGCTGTATATAAACAAAATTTTCATTTTAAACAAAGAAATCAACTTTGTAACCAACTTAGTAACTGTTCATTTTTGTAGTGAATGTTTATGCTGTATATTTTCAGCAGGATTGTTATTTTTAACCAGCTACTTATTTTTATTATATAGATATAGCTTAACTAGTTCAATTTCAATCATATACAGGGTATTTGAAAAGTCTGGAAATAGCTTAATATCTCAAAATGTACGAGTTTTATGAGATAGAAATAAAAGCTGTCATTCACAACCATAAAAGAACCAATTTTTGGTGAGTTTGAAATTTTTGTCCGCCATCTTGGAATGAACTTCAATTTTTTAAATGAGAAGGTATTCGTGTGATACATGATTTCAATGTAAAATTTGACGTAACAAACGATGGTCAAAACCGTTTTTTTAATATCTCAATCCACTTTTAAGTTATCGTCAGCCAAATGAGTGAAAACTCAAAATTGAGGCTCAAAATAATTAAAGAAAAAACGCATTGCATATTACTATAAATCTTGTACAACTCTAAAAGTTTCCTTTTAAAATGTGATTAAATAATATGAATTGTAATTAATGGCCTAACCTTTGTTAATTAACAGTATTACTTAAAATTTGTTATTTTCTTCTTCTTGGTCATTTTATTTATTTTAATAACCGTTTTCAATTTAAACAAATTATTAAAGATAAAAACCATATTACCGGTATGTATTTGTTGTCTTGCAAACTTGCTTTTCAGGCTCTAAAAAGCTTATTGTTTTTAAGTTATTTCTATTGCTCTCTATAATAATGTTAATTAACAAAGTTTAGGCCATTAATTACAATTCGTATTTTTTAATCATATTTTAAAAGGAAACTTTTAAAGTTGTACAAGATTTATAGTAATATGCGATGCGTTTTTTTCTTTGATTATTTTGAGCCTCAATATTAACTAAAACTAAAAAATAATCCCACTGGTTCCAAATTACAGGCCTGCAGAATATGTCCGAACGCGTGAACGAGGTTCGGGGGAAATTGGTAGTGAGTTGGGGAAATTTTAGCAGGGGAAAATCTACAAAAATAAGGTAAATATAATTATTTTGGGGAAAAATAGATAAGAATTGAATGGGAACAAAGGTCAGCCTAATCGGTTTGTACGATACATACATACACACCAAAACACACACAAAGTGTCATTTATTACTTCGGCTCGCATTAGAATGCCGAAGTATTGAAATTATGTGATGATTTTTTTGTGTCTGTTTTTCTACACGATATAAGCACTCACAGACATCGTAGAAAACTTCTGGTGGTACCAAAAGCTTCGTAAATATTGCGGAGAGTTGAAAAGCTTTTGAGTTTTCTAGCGTGAGTCGTAGCTTGTCAGGATCACGTTTTTGGGTCAAAATTTTGAAAATATTGGTTCAAAATTGTGAAAATACAGTGTGAGGCATCGTTTTATATATTTTTGGGTACGGGAAACCCGATTTTGACAGTAAAACAGTCGTAGCGCGTCGGTATCATGCTTTTGAATCAAAATTTTGAAAATTCAGCGTGGGTATCGTTTTATATGTTTTTTGGTACCGTACGGGAAAACCAATTTTGACAGTTAAAAAGTCGTAGAGCGTCAAGACCACGTTTTTGGATCAAATTTTAAAAATTCAGTGTGGGATATCATTTTATATGTTTTTCGATACGGGAAACCCGATTTTGCCAATTAAAAAGTCATAGCGCATCGGGGTCACTTATTTTTTAACTTAATGTAACAAATAAAAAGTTATTTTTAACTTTAATTTTCTTTCAATTCGTGTGATCTGTCCGGACAAATTTCAGTTGTGACTGTGGTAGATAATTCGGTAATTGAATTGGAACTAATTAAACATAACATTTAACTTTTTTTACCACTTAAGTATTAGGCCTATTTTTAAACATAATAAAAAAGCAATAATGAAGTTGTATTTTTGGTTTTAAACCTTTTGGGACTATCTCACGATATTTCACCGTAGATATTTCATTTCACCGTAGTTAATTAAGTAAAAATAATGCAATTATGATTTTTTTGAAGATTTATATTGGAATTTATAGTGAATATAATAATAATAATAATTACTAAAACATAATGTTAATTGATAAATATGTTGAAATAGATAAACAAACTGTGTTAATGTCTGGCGCATCTGTAGCAAATAGCGATCAATTTTGGGGAAACTTTTAGTGAAAAAAAGTGTCCTGGGGAAATTTCGTGTGCTAAAACATTTTCTGCACCCCTGCCAAATTATTATGGTATTGATAACAGATACAAAATCAGAAGGCTTCTAGCCAAGTTCAGTTGGCGTCATATTAGTTATTATCTTAGGTGCAATTTTATATTTTTTAAATGACATTTTAGCTCCACAAAACAGAAACCCCACAATTTATGTTACAGACAAACTACAAAGTAAAGTACAAAAATCAGACTTACCCTGAGCAGGTCGAGGGTCTTGTGAAGTTCAAATTTCAGATTCAAAACTTAATTCACATTTTAGGTAGGCTACAGAATACATGAATTTCTTTCATCTGGAAAAAAGATTATTTTAGGAATTAATGCAACATTAATAATTAAAAATACATGTACAAAAATTAAATATGTTCTATTGTCTTATTGTTAGTCTGAATCCAGTCTTTCGACTTTATTGTTATTTGTTTTGTGATTTATTCTATGTTTTTTCAGTTAAAACTGTTGTCCGACTATAGCAAGTCTCCACGACTACAAAATTGTAAGTTGAGGTTTGTCAACTTTGTCAATAAAAAGTACCGTATGTTATTAATCTTGATTCATATTACCAGCTATTCTAAACTTATATTTTCAACAAAGGGTACAGTAGGTCTACCTTCTTTTGAGGTATACAATTTAATCTTTTGAGGTAAGAAATAATACGTTTTTACTTTCTCACTATACCCTTAGAGAAAGTATAGTGATCGCATAAAAATTGATGTTCAGATTTTTGTGGACATATTCATTTTGGAACCCCCTGAGTCCAAAAAAGTGGGTTTTACAAAATGACAGTATGTCTGTCTGTATGTATATATATATACAAAGGTAGAGAGAAAACTATTTGATCTGATTTCAAACAAATTTGCACCCTGAGACATGTCAATTAGGCCTGTATAGATGCCCGAAAAAAGGTTTTGAAAAACAACCCCCTTTGTGGCCAAAAAACCCTAAAAAAATCAGTTAGGCTATTTTTTTTATAAAAAAATGGCTCTAACGATTTTGATCAAATTGGCTTATTTGTAGCCCTTATTGTACCCTACCATAAGCAAAAAACCGCATCTTTCTAAAAATTCTCGTTTAGCTAGTAATAATAATAATAATAACTGATTTTTGGGGGCCGAAAAGGGGGTTGTTTTTCAAAATTTTTCAAAACCATTTTTGTGCATCTATACAGGCCTAATTGACATGTTTGGTGCAAAATTTGTTCGAAATCGATCAAATAGTTTTCTCTCTAGCTAATAATAATAATATTTATTAGTTCATCTCCAACTTCAATATCACCTATCCTACTACTCCTACAAAAACATCATGAAGTCACAGGGAATCTGTTTAATAATTTAAATATGTTTGTGAGAAAGTATGTGCCAGTTCCTGGTACCGTTTATAGCTTTTTCATTTAATTATTTTACTATATTATAGAGGAAGTATAATGATCGCAAAAAAATCGATGTTGAGAATTTTGTGGAAATATCCGTTTTGGAACCCCCTGAGTCCAAAAAAGTCGTTTTTTACAAAATGTCTGCCTGTATGTCGGTCTGTAAGTATACGAAGCTAGAGAGAAAACTATTCAATCGATTTCGAACAAGGTACCGTTTATTTTAAATAATTTTATTTTTTATAATTGACTTTGAACAAGACAAGTCAGATACGGTACTTAATTGCATATATTCAAATTATTCTGAAACATACGCACAATTAGAATAAAAGTAACTACAAAATAAACCTGAAACATAAAATATCTACTTATATAAAGCTAGACGGTAACACTTATTCACTGACATTAATTATTAATCGGACCCCCCTCAGCCTTTTTATACTTGAATTACAGCTCTCGACGAGAAACTTTTGGGAAAATTGCCAGAATTTAACATTTTTTAATTTTGGAAGCATCTTTTGGGCGGGAAAGATTTTTTTAATTTGTTCTCTTTGAGCGCGTTTTGTAAGGTATAGCAAAAAATATTATATACAAAAGTTGTAGAAAATTAAATTTCAAACTAGAGATTTTCCATCAGATTCAAGATCCAATCATCCATTTAGCCACTATTCATCCAATAAGGGAGCTAGACGGAAAAAATCCCAACGTTTTTAAAGCTAGACGGGTTCACTGATTCACTGACATAAACTATGAGGCACTTCCCGTAATCGTACCCCCCTCGACCTCATACTTGAATTAAAGCTCTCGACGAGAAACTTTTGGAAAATTGCCAGAATTGAACATTTTTAATTTTGAAAGCACCTTTTGGGCGGGAAAGATTTTTTCAATTTTTTAATTTTTCCACTTTGATCGTGTTTTGTAAGAGATAGGCAAAAAAATTGGGTCTGCGTCGGACCAGACGGTGGAATTTATACTTCATTGGCCATTCGTATATTCGTATACTTTCCTATAATTAAAAAAAAAAGAAGATTTCCCAGCTGGGGATCTAACCAGGGATTCTAGCGTGGAAGTCGAGTGCGTTAACCACTCACCCACCGAGACTCTTGAGGTATCTCTTGTAGAGAAAAGGTATAAAAAGGCACTTTCCGGATTTTACTCCTAACGCGTGACGCGGTTTCTCGGCCGACACCCCATCCCGATTACAACGGACGCAAAGAAGTAAACCTTCAAAAAAAAATATGTTAAATACAAAAGTTGTAGAAAATTAAATTTCAAGCCAGATATTTTCCGTCAGATTCAAGATCCAATCATCCGTTCGGCCGTTATTCACCCGAGAAGGAGCTCCGGCACACAATCCTTCAAATTTCCGATGTTAATCTTTAATGGGGATAATGTTTAATGAGTTTGAGTCAGCTGCCAAATAAAACAGCTGATTTATGCTCGGTCACCTATGTACAAACGAGCCAAAGATTAACGAGATTCTTTAGCGAATTTTCCAACTGCGAGCGAAGCAGCCATCTGAGGCGGGGTTGGGACTCGAAGAGTCCAAGGGCAGAGCCCCTAGTTTACTATAGGCCTACTACAGGAATAAAAATGAAATCTACAAGAATGTTCATAAATATAGCCTACATAGATACAAATGCCACTACAAGATTTGGTAAAATTTGAAGAAACCTTTAAAGTCGAAACCAACAAGATCATGGTATAAAAACTCATTTACTGAGTAAAAGAGATTCATTTCTATTGGCCTGGAAATATTATGAATTGTTTAAGGGATGTTTCCAAAGTTCTGGGAATTGTGCTATAATTAAATTACGCAGAACTTATAGGCAATGTTATTGGTGCCAGACAAGTCTTGACATGTATATGCAACTATCTAGTGCAATATTGTTCAGTCTGATTTAGGTGTTCGACTGATACAGATGCGTTTTCATAGCACTGTTTTTGTAACCATGGAAGACGCTGCAAAATCTCAAAGAGCAATAATTTTCTTTTTGTGGAAAGGTGTGAAAACATCAGAAATTATTCAGCGTCTGCAAGGAGTATTTGGTGAGTCTACAGAATCCAAAAGTACTGTTTATCGGTGGATCGATCGTTTTAAAACCGATATAACATCACTAGAAGACGATCCACGCAGTGAGCGCCCAAGCACGTCGGTAAATGAAAGAATCATTACTGCCGTCGAAGACCTAATGAAAGAGGACGGACGAATGACTATTCGTCAAATTAGTGTACGCCTAGGAATAGGTAAGTTAAATAAATGTTAAATAAACTGTTTACTATTAATTATTACTTTTAGTTTTAAATACTTCATTTGACTTTTTGCTTAAAATGTTCTAAATATTATGTTATCAAAGCTTTTCTGTGTAATAGATGTTTTTTATTTAAATACATACATAATTCATGAAAAAAATTAACTTATACGTTTAAAACTAAATTTATAATACTAAAACCTAGTATTTATCCAAAGGTACACCTTTGTGTTACACCTTGGACACTTTGCAGTTAAATTTATTCATAATACAAAAATATAATATATAATTAAGTCTTTACTCATTTATAAAAATTGTGTATAAATAAACAGAATGTTGATTATTATTTTAGTCGAAAAAGAAATAACATTGATCAAATGAAGATAATAATTGTTTAGTAAAATTTGTCCAGAGGTACAACACTCTACCTAACTAATTTTCTTTTAAAAAAACTTGTCCGCATACAAAAATCCAAATTTGTAAGAACAAAATAAAACCCGTTTCAAACTAATAACTTATAGGCCTATAAAATAATCAACCTAAGTTAACTAAATTAGGCCTTTACATAATTTCAATGAAATACAGATGTGGACATAACATAAAGCCAACATAAAGCAAGTTTTAAGATTTGAATAAACTATAAACCTGCAGTAAAAAAACTTAATTCTAGTTGTATAAAAAGTGGCGCACAATCATGTTACAAAAAATCCTTGAGCAAAGCTAAAACAACAAACAGCTTAACAAATGACGTACAGGCCTACTGCTGAAGTTTAAGTGCCATTTTACTGGTATATATTTAAATCTACACATGATAAATTTCTAACCTAATGTATTTAATTTTCCCTAACTGTAATTTCAAACTTTTGTATAAACATGCAATATCATTCCATTCTTTGAGAAGATTTTTCAGACCAAATAAGTCTAATTTGCTATATTTTTAGAGTGGTAAGCTGCAGTCACAAGATATCGGGCTTCAAAAGGATTTACAATACATACATCTCCCTCTTTATGTAAGGTAACTTTCTAACTAATATTTAAACATATATCAATAAACGGTACCAGGAACTGGCACATACTTTCTCACAAACATATTTAAATTATTAAACAGATTCACGGTGACTTGTAGGGTGGGGTAGGGGAGGTGATTTTGTACTAAAGTTGTTTTCCCATAAAAATCCATAAAATAACGGAAAAACCAACTTTTCTCAAAAACGGCTCGAACGATTTTGATTAAAATTTTACAGTTTATAGTACTTTAGGTCTCTAATAAACTATAAAATTTTAATCAAAATCGTTAGAGACTTTTTTGAGAAAAGTTGATTTTTCCGTTATTTTAAGGGTTTTTATGGGAAAATTATCCTTAAAAATTAAAAATTCACAAAAATGAAAAAAACATCTAGAGATACCGTGGATTAGTACCTCCATACCAAATTTCATCAAAATCGGAAATTTTAGCCTGGTTTAGGCTCTAGGTCTGATAACATCCACACAGACACACATACAGACACACACACAGACATCACTCCGAAAACCACTTTTTTAGGTTCAGGGGGGCCCAAAACGGATATTTCCACCAAAAACTCAAACTCGAAAATTTTGACGAATGGGTCAAAGTCACAAAATGAGACAATTTCAAAAAAAAATTAAATTAAAATTAAGTATTTGATTTTATATAAATAAATAGCATATTAGGTAAATAACATATGTTCAGGAACCTTATCTCATATGTAGCTGAGCTAAATTCTATGAATTTCTATTTTTTTATGGACTTTTAGTGTACCAAAGCATTAATGGATACAAATCGGTCACGCTTGCTTAATCGGCAAAATATTACTTTGAGATAGCTTAAAAGTATAATTAATAATATCTAATATACCCAATAACATTCATTTAATAATGCTGTATAAAAATTATACAATCAGATTTTGAATCAAACATATACTGCCGATTTCGTGTGTGTGACCGATTTGTGTGGCCGTGACCGGGTAGTAGGGATCGTGACCGAATGGTATCGATCGTGACCGCGCGGTAGCGATCGTTAACGCGTGGTAGCGATCGAGGCCGTTTTGATAATAATTTAAATTTGTGATTAGAAAATGTTGGAAGACAAGTAAAATAGTTGTTTTTATAATTAAAACAAACAATGGTTAGGGTAAGCAGCTTTTAGTGTTGAAATAAACAAAGCAACCGAAAAATCATAACAAAGTACTGATTGGCTATAATAATGTAATATTTAAAAAAACAAAGTAACTTCTTGAGTTAATATGTATAACACCACAATCTTTAATAACAAATCTTTAATAATTCCAGATATAACACAAACAAAGGATATATAATTACTAAAAGTGGTAAATAAACAAAACGGTCACATAATACCATGGCGGTCACGCTACAGATTTGCACGTGACCGCTTTGTAATTTTCAAGTAAAACTCGGTGAATTAGCATTAATAGGTAACATAGGTTTGTCCTATTGAGTTTAGGATAAAGACAACGAATGCGCAACTAACTAGGCACGTTGGTTACTGCAACATTTTAATATACACTTAAAATATTTACGTGACCGTTTTGTCATGCAATTAAGGTACTATTATTAGTTTCCTTAAATTTAGGTGATTTTTCGAAGAATTTAACAAATTGAAATTATTTCAACTAAGCCAGCAGTTGAAGTTCACTAATAAACTTCCAACAGACTACTGATCGCGTCAATTCTATCGCGATCGATAACGTAAAGGCAGGTTTATACTTTGGGTCGGTCTTTGTTTAGCTGTTTCAAGGACAAGTGTTGAATAAGAAAAAAAACATAGTTATCTTGTCCTCTGCTCGAATATTGTTTATGTATTAGTCATCACATAACCTAAATGTTTATTCTATGCCGTTTTTTGCCGTGATTATCGATCTCCTTGTTTGTTTATTTGACATTCAATATTTAAGATAGCTGGTCAAAGACAGTGACCGATTTGTATTTCTTAGAAAAGAAATATATTTTAGTCACTAAAAATAGTAACTTTTTATCATGCAATTTGTCTAGTGAGAAGGAAAAAAGTGTTTCAAAAATATAAATATTTTTATTTTCGTCATATTTTTTTTCTTTTCTTTTTTTTTTAAAGGGACTGAAATTGTCCCGTTTTGTGACTTTGACCCGAATACAATACTTTCTCCATATACTATGGTATAAGGGGAGAAAGAAAAAATAATTTAAAAATATTTTAATGAATCCTGAAAGTAATAGCCTACTTTTCCTCAATAAAAATTATAATATTCACATAAATGTTAAGTGTAGGAACTTATACCAAAAACCTAAAACTGTAAAACGAGCAAAATTTTTAGAAAATGCTGCCTACATGATGTTGCAACCAAGTTTTAACAAGCGATGTAAAACATTTAGACAACATATTTGGAAAATTCCACTGTGAAATTGAATATATATCACATAAAGTCATAATTTTAAATCTGAAAAAGCTACAGACTTTTGGTGAATGTGGCTGAAAAGCACTTGGTCAATGTTTTAAACAAACGTCAGAGAGTAGCCTAAAACCAAACACTAGTAGCCAACATACGTGGTTTAAAAAAATAGTACGTAAGTTGGGTGCATTTTTTTGGTAATTCCTAGTCATAATTTTATTGAGTAGTCAGAAGCACAAATGGTGATTAAGAATGGTTAGGCAGATGGCCACTTTAGGACTGGTGGTAGAGAACAACTTGTATTTGTTCACTAAATCATTTTACATAAATATAGCAAATACAAAAAAGAACCAATATAATAGTATATTGGGGAGAGGAGAACCTACATTAAATTTCCTGGTATGTTTTATATCATAAACACTCATAAAAATAATAGGTGTACAAGTTCTGGATCAGTGAAAAGGTTATAACAAATGAGTAAAATGGACGAGGTGAGGTGAAGAGTATAGACTTGGCCATGCGTACTCACAGGTTCTTTACAAACTTGAAAAGGTAAAAGAAATACAAACACACAATCCTGAATACTTAGTGCTACATGCTAATTTGTAATATTACTTAATCCCTGTTTCACTCTTTGTCTATGATTTTTTTCCCATAAATGTTCCATTACTAAACTGAAGACTAATGAACTACCGGATGGTCAGTTTTGTGTCAAACTTTGCATTACCGGAAGGTTGGTTTCGTCTAAAATGAGTAACACATATTCTACATTAGACACCAGGTGGTACAGGCTTTCAAGTACAGTTCAAAATAGGTAAGATGTTTTATTTGTTCTTTTTGAAGTAAAAACTTTTATACGCGGTAGAGCAAACTGACAAAATCAGAAGAAAAGTGAAACGCTTTCCCTACTCCAACTTAACACAAATGTGCAGTGCGTCCGTAGAGAAGAAGAGAGGGACAATCAAGTCTACTCTCTATGTCGCATAGCCTACTTCATACACAGTCAAACAGAAACGCAACTGCTCAATAAATAGAAAGTTTAAATGACCAAGGTTTGTTTTACACATATAGACAACAATTAATATAAAGAAACCTACTTTTCATCATAAATTAGGAAACTTATGACATCTTACAACAACTTATGACAAGTGATGATATGGAAACCACAAAAACAAAAAATAAACCTTAAAGAGATGTTGTTCACACATCCTACTATTTCGAAGCAGTATTATGTTGCGTTAAATGATTATGTAGTTGCTAATGTTAGGTAGGAATAAAAGTAAAAAAAACTACAGAAACTCTTAAAAACATTTTTTTAAGAGTAAAATTTACAACATGCCTCCTTACCATATTGTGGCAGAGAAACAATGTACCTATGAACAAGAAAATGTTCTAGAATAACATAATAATCATAATGTTTAATTCTTGTTCCTAAATGCATTAAATCAATGTAAATAGCAAATAAATATGTTTAATTGATATGTAAAATCAACGAAGTTTACTGACACAAATTTAAAAACAACACCTTAAAAATAAACTTACGTACCGTAATAGAATGTTAAATATATAGAAATTAATATTTCACGAGAGTTTCACGCAACACGGTAAATTAATACGATTGCCTTCCTCCACTATTAGTCACTTTAATTGTAAATGAATTATACAAACTTCAGATTTATTGTATATCAGGCTAGGGCCTACATATAACAAAACAGCAAAACACTAAAAAATGGTGCAATAATAATAGTATATGCATGATGTCACACCTAGTTTCAAATTTTTGTAAAGCTGTACACATATTACGTGTGTATATTGTACGTTATATTTTACGAATTGTTGAAAAAAATAAACATCAACCAAAACATAAATTTTGTACATTTGCAGTTAATAAAGCATTAATGACAATTATATAGCCCTACTGCACAGGATGACCTAAACATCACGGCTTACAATTTGGTTTCTAATTTGTAAATTTTAATTCGTTTGTATTGTAATTAGTTTCATTTAATATTTAGTTTATGGCCTGTCACATATTTAATAAATATTATATAAAATTATATATGCCTAAAAATTTCAAATAAATTAAATATCAACAAACTAATTTGTATATATTTACTGTTAGCAAAACTTCAAAAAACACATGGTATAAAAATCCCTAAACATTCCCAGTTTGAACTCAACATTCTATCAGTTACACACAATGTGCTTAGGTTGTCAGCACTAATTAACATTTTAAACTGAACAAAATACTTAAAGTTTATTGCCATTTATTAATTATTGCTAGGTATCTAAATATGGGTAACTTGATAGCCCTACTGTTCTAAGGTAGTCAGCCACCTTTTGTTATTCCCCCACATATTACTTATTATTTTTGTAAGATAACATAATTTATGAACAAGGAGATTGTTTTTAGGCCTAACCTATCTCTGTTTATATGCCTAAGGCTATATAAATATTTTGGGTAATTATATTTTTATTAATTTCACATTAAAATGTAGATAATCAATATAAGTGGATGATAATCAATAATAAATATTTCAATTTAAAGAAGGATTGAATTCTAAACTAAGTGGATCTCCAAGACGAATTCAAAATCATAAAAGACTGGTTTCTCCTATAAGTTAGGTTATATTTATATTTCCACTATCATGTAATTATTATTGTCAAAGTACTGTAACGTTAATCTATTAACAAATCTGTAATCTAAACTGATTCAATTTTGATACAGTTTTCGAAACCGTTATTTTTTTCATATAAAAATTCTAGTAAAATGTAATTGAAAATTTGTAATAAATGTTTTTTATGGGCCTATGATAAGTTAAGGTTGGTCAAGAAAACAATATAATAGGATTTTTTTAAGAGAATACGTTCTTAAATTGGGTATTCTTAGGTATAAACCACACATTTACAAAAATATACAAACCTAAATTTAACATGACTGCAGCAAATTCACAGAAAAGTTATCACTTTAAAACACTGAAACTGAAACATTATTATTTACAATTAAAAAAGACAATCACCAAAATTTAACGATTCTAGAAGCACTGCCAGTAGTATCTACAATGGAGAACAGCTGTATATAACCACAGCCTTTGATATTACCATAGGCTGACGAAAACCATTATATATATTAACTTTTATTATATACCTAAAGGATGGCCATAATCAAACATACTAGTAATAAACATTAATAATTGATATATTTTTGTTCAAATTTTCGTGCTAGTAACAATAATAATCCAGTCAGTGGAGTTAAAAAAAAAACTTGATTTACACAAAATAGCATTGATAAAAACAAAATTGAAAAACAAAAAATATGTCGTTTCAGTATTTACACCCATTAGTCGGTAAGGGTAATTTTATACCAAATGTTCTAGTAATTTACAATATGGCTGATTTTTTTTATAAGTACCTTAAAGTATGTAGATTAATATTCAAAAAGTTTACCAGTCTATCGATTTCCAAAAGTCGAAAAACATTTTTTTTCTTCGAAATTCCTTAACCCTTTCAGTCACCTTGTCCTATATATAGGACGATACAAATAACATTTTTTATATAAATATCTTATTAAATTTTTTTTTTTTTTTTTCCATGCCACTTTGGGCCTTTCGGCTAACGAGCATGTTTTTTTGGGTTTTTAATATTTTATGGTCCCCCGCGGGATTTGAACCCGGGACGTCTTGCTTATGAGGCAAGTACCATAGCCGTTGAGCTATGACAGAGGACTATATCTTATTAAATATCCATGGATACAGTCGTATGGTTGCATTCCTAAGATACCAAACTACAGTTTAAACATGATGAAATATAACAACAATAGTAATAAAAACACAGCTGTTAAGCTAAATTACAGTTTTTTTTTTTTAAATTAAACTTTTTAAATCCTGTTAATTTCACAATTTTATATCGGAACTATTATCTATTACATTTAACCTAAAATTTTTTTCTTACATAATAGAAAGAGTGTATTTTTACGACCATTTAGTTTAGAAATCATACAAATGTAATGTGTATTATATATTGTATTAAAGTATCGTCCTATATATATAGGACATTGATTGCATTCGGCCGCACTGGTTAGATCCACCGGTAGGTTGATGATGTCAGAGTGGTGGATTCTACCTTTGATTATGGGCGTTCATTTGACTTGTGCCATCACTTGCTTCCTTGAGAAACCCATGCTCATTTCCAATATGAACAACAATCAAAAGTAATCCTCGCCCTGGAACGTTTTTTAGTCCTGGGCTGATTTTTCAAGGAAAGAAAAACAATAAGCGTCTTGGACGGATAGACTATCACGAAGAAATGAATTCTGTTTGTTTTGAAAATTGGTTTGAGAAAAAAGTTCTGCCGAATTTACCACCCAACAGTGTCGTCGTAATGAATAATGCCTCCTACTATTCGAGAACCATAGAGAAATTTCCGAACAAGAGCTGGAAAAAAGTGATATCTAGAACTGTCTGACAAAGAAAGGCGTTGAATGGTCTAGTTCATGTGTGAAAGCTGAACTTTTACAGTTAGGGGAACCTTTTCGACTGACAGCTAAAAAATATGTTGTTGACCAGATGCTGCTAAGGCTGGACATGCAGTTTTAAGGTTGCCCCCTTACCACTGTGATTTCAACCCCATTGAATTGGCTTGGGCACAAGTAAAGAATAACGTCGCATTGCATAATGTTTCGTATAACATACACGATGTCGAAGTAATATTAAACAATAACATATCAAACCTGTTACCCGAAACATGGAAGAAATTTGTTGAACATGTAAGGACACTGGAGGAATCATTGTGGGAATTAGACAATGTTGTCGACAGTTTCACAGATGAAAACCGCATTGTTGTGAACCTCAACAACTCAAGTGATTCGGAAGACACAGAGAGCAACAGTGAACTGGAAGAAGAGGAAATCTTAGCCGAGGAGCTTCCTGCAGAGTCCAACTATTAAGACAAACGTACTTAGCACTGTAAATATTTTGAATGAATTTTGATATATTATGATTGATTGATAAAGAAACAATGTACATTATTTAACTGTAAATATTTGTAAAAAAAAATAATTACAAACAAATAATTATAAAATAAAAAATTATAAAAAAATTTACAAAGGTCTAACAGACCAAAACATTTAATGCGGCCTCTGGCAGTCTCAAGCCTGCAAAACTATTTAATAACTAAACGAGCTCCGAAACGCAAAGAGAAAGTTTTAACTATCACATATGGTAATAATTATAATATGTTATTACTATTTATTATTATTATTATGTTGAGTTAATTAATTAAATATAATTAATACCGCTTTATCATTAATAATAAAAATTTAATTTTTTAATTTCTTGTATTGAAAAAAAAAACAATTACAACACTTTAAGTCGGCCGATAAACATGGTACAAACACACAATTATTTGTATTATGGTAAATAATGACACAGTATCGAGTTTTTAACACGCTTATATTAGCTTCACTTGTATGTTTCTATGTTTGTAAGTAACTCTCCTTTGGACTATAAGCCAGTGGCTTATTACTGTTAGTATATCTCTCTTACGGAAGTTCGTTCGTTGGCCGAGCGGTCTAAGGCGCGGGTCGTCGCTGACGTCTAACCCCAGACTCACCGATCGTGGGTTCTAATCCCGTCCACGGCCAATTTTTTTTTCAATAATTAATCGAACTAAAAATTAAAAAATAAATATAGTTTAAAAAAACTAAAAAACACGCTTTTATAATACATCGAACTAAAAAGTGAAAAATAAATATAGTTTAAAAAAACTAAAAAACACGCTTTTAGAGCATATCAAACTAAAAAGTTAAAAATAATTTTTCAAATAAGCTTAAAACAATAATAAACGATAAATACTAGCATTATTGTAAAAAAAGCGTGGGGCGCTTTGTCCATATTTCTCGTACATCGAGCGCCCAACGCTATTTTTACAATAATGCTAGTATTTATCGTTTATTATTGTTTTAAGCTTATTTGAAAAATTATTTTTAACTTTTTAGTTTGATATGCGCTAAAAGAGTGTTTTTTAGTTTTTTTAAACTATATTTATTTTTCACTTTTTTTCTCAAAAAATGATTATTTATTACATATTTAAATATGAACTTGTCTAGAACATTTTTGTGGCTTTATTGTTGTAAACCATATTAGTAATGTTAATTCAACTAAGAAAGTTTATAATGCTGGTACAGCTCAAAGTTGGCCAAATGTAATCAAATTTGGTATCAAAATTATCAGGAAAGTATCATGAAACGAAATATGATATCGTTATTTCATTTTCACTTAAGACATACAGAATTGAAATTTTATACTAGAGTGTCCTACAGGTTCACTCAGGCGGCATTAATTAGGGTCAGTTTTATGACGGTTGAGACCGACCCTAGTTACCCACCCTCCTTGCCTCAACTTAACCTGAGACGGGCTAGTATAAATAACTTTCATTTTAACAATTGTTTCGAGTTTTAATAATTGAAAATATTTGAGTAGTATCACAGACTGACATGGAAAAGTTACTTAGCCAGGAAATTTTTTATTTTTGGATTACAAGCAAACTTCCAGCGGGAAAACACATATTTTCCTTTCCCTAGGAGCTAGGGGGGTCGTGTCCCCCCTCTGCCCATAGGTATGGGCACCCATGAAATTAGGTAAGCAGCTTGTATTCTTAGTTTTTAGTCTTCATTACTTATAACTCTTACAGAGTAAACTATATCTGCTACCTTCTGCTATATAGAATAGTCCATCAACATAGTCAGGGAATCAAGAAGGTCATTTGGTTATTCCTTTTTTGTTAATCTGTTTTTTTAATGTATTTACCAAAAAAGGTGCTACAATTGCAATATCTGTTTTTCCTAAAAGCTTTTAATTGTTCAAAGAAAAATAATTTTTCAGCTGCAAACATTTTTTAAGATACTTTTCTTTTCATTATGGTCCAATCAAAGAAATAAAGACCTATATAATCCCAACATCAAATATACCAATCCAGTACAACAGAGGCATTTAAAATTTCCTCCATATCCAGATATACAGAGTTAACGTATACAGAGTTAAAAATAACAATTGTTAAAAACAGTACTGGCAACTTACAAATGGTAACACTCAGTCATTATCCCGTGCTATCCGTAGTCTAAGCCAGTGGTTCCCAACCAGTAGTACGCGTACCTCTGGTGGTACGCTGGAACGTTTCAGGTGGGACGCATGGGTGATATGAGCGATTACGGTAAGGTTCTCTGTGTGCGAGAGCCGCAAACATTACTCTGCTGCCCGTCTGCCAGGCACTGATTCTCCCCGCCTGGATCATAAATCATTTTTCGGAACCCTCACCAAATGAGGTGGAATTAAAAGAAAGTTTTATATATCTAATAGAAGATAGTTCCGTGAAAGACAGTTTTAAAGAGAAATCTGTTACGAAATAGAATGAGTTGCTGACAACTTGACAATGGTAGAGTTGTACAATTATGTAATATAGAGTAGGCAGTTGTAGTTGTGTAAGTAGAACTTATGTAAAATTGCTGAATGGCTTTGATAAGTAAGCCATCATACTAACACAAAGAGAAAAGAGGGAAAACTGATAGGGGGATCAGAGTTTTTAAATAGACAGAATACATTAGAAAGGAGGTATTTTTGGGGGAAAGGTTCTTTGGTGAGAAGAGAGGTCTTGGGAGACCGAGGCTTCAGGGTGTAGACGCTGTAGTGGGCATCAAGGAAAAACCAGAAGTGTGCCAGCCCAGGTAGACGTCGAGGCGAGGAAGCTGAGCTGTCCGATTATCAGAGCCACCAGGACAGAGTAAAGTTGAGGACACAGTTTGTGGATTAAAGGGAAAATTGTTTTATGTAAATTCTGAATTAGAATCAGTTTCTGTGGGTTGATCTATTGGGCAAGTTATATATTTAAAAGAATTCATATTTGGGGAGTAGAAATTTTAAACATAAGTTTTAGACGGAGGTTTATTGTAATTATATTATTACATAGTGTAGAGATTAAATGGATGTAGAGCTTTCAGAATAAAATAGATGTTAATATGTATACTTATATGTATAGTATATGTTTGTGACCCTCTCACTAAAGTATAGAGAAAAGCGAGTAGCCACTACGTGATAAATAGCGATTAGCCGCTTCGTAATAAATAGCGAAAAGCCCCTTCATAATAAATGGGTGGGAGCCACTTAGTAATAAATCTTTTATTAACTTCTGGATCGGGTGTAAAACCGAGTACAAAATGATCTTCTGGCCAGCTATGGTAGTTTTTATGCCATTCATTACAAGTTACTTGTGTGAGAGTGGATTTTCTGAACTTTTGTACATCAGAAATAAACATAGAAACAGAATAAGTGTTGAAGAAGACTTAAGAGTAAAGTTAAGTTCCATTACAGTACTCCTGATGTTGAAACTTTAATCACAGGCAAACAACAAGTTTTGCACTAATTTAACTAATCATGTTGATTTTTTATGATGTTAATGATTCTTTTGCTTAGCCTTAGTTTGTGCTAATTATATAAAATTGTACTATTTAGACCTGTAAGAAGTAAATAAAACTGTAATCTGCAATGACGGTTTTATTTTTTCCTTTATTATAAAGTTGGTATTGATATACATATATATTTTCCAAAAAAATTATCATGCAAAAACGAAAAAAGTGTATACCGGTATATATTGCTGTCTTGATAAAGGGTTGAAAAATCAAAATACAAGAACAATAATAATTAAATATGAAGTTTTCTCAGTAATTTAATTAAAATAAAACAACCAAATGGACACTTTCCCAATGGTAAATAATATATGTTTCTAATAAAATATAGGACTGGAGTAGGCCAAAATGTCAAGTGGTACGCAGTTGCTAGAAGGTTGGAAACCCCTGGTCTAAGCTATCAGAACGATTTATACATAAACCTGTAACATCACACAAGTGTTGTATGTTGCACCACATCGTCTTGTGTTGCACAAACTTGCTTTTTAATTATTTTTATTAATTTAGTTGTTGGTTTTTATAAAGATCTTCTTTTTTAATTGTAATTTATCAATTTAAAAGATTTCTATTTCTGAAGGTTAAATATGCACAACATGAGTACAAGCTATGTTCCAAAATGAATTGTTAAACAAACATAACAGTTGAAAATCTAGCTTTAACCTTTCAGAGGTAGCATTAATTCTGAAACACGAAAGGTCGCACATGGAGGATTCCTCCAGTTTAAAAATGAAAGGGATTATTTGTAAAATCAATACGTTTATTGGTAATAGTGTTAAATATTGTATAAATATGAAAGTAATATAGGAAAGCACAACTAAAACCACTACATTAAATACAAAATTAAAATATTTAAAAACAACAGGTCGGACACTGAATTAAACTCCGGGTTTTGCAGTGTCACGAGATGAGTCGCACACGGAAGAATACTCCGTAACTTAGAGCAACTAAATTAGCTCTAATACTGGGGAAAAAACTGTTAGTGGGGTAGTAGACAATTCCTAGAAAGAGGCTTGTGAACTAGGCCAAAAATTATGGCAGCCATTTTTACGATAAGGAACCATTTTTTTCATACGAAACATAACCATCTAGTGAAAAGCTCCGTGATGCAACCTATGGAAGGTTAATGAGACATAATTTCAAAATGTTGCATGAGAATTAATATATTTAGAACAATTAAATTTTAACATTAACTTGAACAGACAACTTTTAAAGAAAACAAACTAAACACGCCCAACAAAAATTCAACAAATAATATCAGTTTTTTGTAGCTGAACATTCCTGTTTCACCTCACATTTCCATTGTCCTTTCACACTTTCAAGAAGAAGCTCCCTCCACATCTGATTTGTTACGATGATACAATGTTCACCAAAAATTACCAGAACTAACACTTTCATTAAGAAAAAATTTTAAAGTTTATTTGTAATTCGATGAACTGTTAACTTTTAACAAAGATATTTCCATTTTCTCACAATATAACATTGATGTAAGGACTTCATAACCAACAGGGGAGAAGTCCATTTGCATATCCAGAAATAAACACAAATTATTTTTCAATTTTTGTACTTTCTCACTATCCTATAGTATAGAGCAGACATAGGCAAACTTTTAAAGGGGAGGGCCAGATAAAATAAAAAAATATATAGGCGCGCCAAAAAAATTTAACAAAACACATTTTTATAAGTAATAAACTTTTTTTTATTTTTACATCACACACAACTTATATGCTAAAATGGTAAAAAGCAGAAAAAATGTTACACAAATTGATTATTCTTTAGAAGACTATGAAGGCGTAAGTGACAGATGAAACTGTGACAGAGATTCTAAAAGTTGTTCATATTCTGGGATGAGCTGATTCACAGTAGTGAAGCTAAATGTGATCAGTCAATCGGTTTCTAGTTTTGGTAGTAACGCTGTTTTTGCAAAGCTTCATAGTAGAAAACACCTGTTCTCAGTTGTAGGAAGATGCAAACATCGCAATTATCTTCTGAGCATGGTGAGATTTCAGGTTTGGGAAAGTTGACTTTGACAGGGCCTTGTAGAACTCAATTTTAGAAATGTTGAGAAATAGTTGCTTCAATTCAGTGTTACATTGCAACTCAATTAGTTCGAGATGCAATTCTGGTTTGACTGATTCACAAACCAAATTAAATGGCATGCTAAACATGTTCAGGTCCTGTTCGATAACTTTGAAGTCTTGGAATCTTCGTTCAATTCTTCATGAAGACATTTCACACTTGCTCATAGTGTTTTACTTGCCATTGTAACGATAAAAAATTTGAAAAAAACACTACCAACAAAGCAAAACTATAGAAACACAAGCTAGACACACAGCCGCAGAGGTGACTTGGCACTGACTACGTAGTCACAGTCGTCTGAACTACACTGACCTTGAGAACAGACGAAACAAAAATGATAGCACCCGATTCGTTCCGAACTTAGCCGAGCAACACCATGCGCTCTACAGACCAGGCACTGTGAAAACACCAGTGTGAACACTGCCACATGCATTGTACTCCACATCGCCATGCTACCGATCTACAGACATCTACTACGTTACTGCGCCTAGGCGAGGTTGCGTGTAAACTCAGTTAAATTAGATGCGATAATACCATACTTAAAACGCAACGACAAGGAAATTGTTATTCTATTCTAGCTACGCAGAAAATACATTTTGTCCTATTTGTAATTATATGGGTTATTCAAAACCTGTCGCGGGCTGGATTGACTAGCCCCAAGGGACGCACTTGACCCGTGTGCCGTACTTTCCCATGACTTGTGTAGAGAAAGTATAGTGATCGCAAAAAATCGATGTTGAGATTTTTGTGGAAATATCCATTTTGGGCCCCTCTGAGTCCAAAAAAGTGGTTTTTACAAAATGTCTGTCTGTATGTATGTGTACAAAGCTAGAGAGAAAACTATTCGATCGATTTTGAACAAATTTGCACCAAACATGTCAATTAGGCCTGTATAGATGCACGAAAAAAGGTTTTGAAAAACAACCCCCTTTTTGACCAAAAAATCTGTTATTATTTTTTAATAAAAAAACGGCTCTACGTTTTTGATAAAATTTGGTTTATTTGTAGCGCTTAATGTATTCTACCATATGCAAAAACCCGCATCTTTCTAAAAATTCTCGTTTAGCTAATAATAATACAGTAGACTCCCGATTATCCGCGATAATGGGTGGCTGAACTTCCGTGTATAATCGAAATCGTGGATAATCCAAAACTAACCTAAAATGCCCTAGAAATAGTTCAAAATGTCCGTAAAACTAAAATAAGTGCTTAATTAATCTTCACAAAAGGTTCAGGTAGGCCTAATTACAATTAATTTTAATATGTACAGTATTATGTACCTTTATATGTTGGAAAAATTACATAGTTTCACACACACTATTTACATATTTACAAAGAACAAAAACAAAACAAACATAGTCCAGTACATAACTACTACAGTACTACTGTTATCAAAATGCACTTTTACGTATGTAATTTGTATTTTTTTTTGTGATCTCGGCATATTTTGGCGATCGCGGTTAAGCCGCAACGCGGGTAATCCACTCGTGGATAATCGGGGTTCTACTGTAACTGATTTTTGAGAAGTTTTTGGCCAAAAAGGGGGTCGTTTTTCAAAACCTTTTTTCATGCATCTAAACAGGCCTAATTGACGTGTTTGGTGTAAATTTGATCAAAATCAATCGAATAGTTTTCTCTCTAGCTAATAATAATAATATTTATTAGTTAATCTCCTACTTTAATATCACCTCTCCTACCCCACCTACAATTACGAAGTCACAGTGAATCTGTTTAATAATTTAAATATGTTTGTGAGAAAGTATGTGCCAGTTTCTGGTACCGTTTATTATGTATAATTTTTTTGTATAAAAACCTTTAAATTACATATGTAAGCTATCTTCCTTTATCTGCACATAGTTTTAATCAATTGCCAAGCGTGTGAAGACATTCACTTTCATGTTGAAGGTGATATCAAAAATCACAACAACTGTCTTTAATAATGGTATACAGCTCATCGACATTCCTTTGATGCAAATACAACGCTGCCCAAGGGAAGATTCAACAAGGTGAATTAAATTGAGTTGAACTATATTTTTTACAGTGGCGCACCAAAGGCGGGAGGGGGACTAACGGGACCTGTTTCCCTCCAGAAGGTCTTTTTAGTAAATTGGATTTTATTTTAAACTAACCAATTGTTCAATACGTAGTCGATATTCAATTAAAAATTACATTTATGATTAAATATGATCCCTACCTTACGCAATCATGATTTCCTAACAGTGATGTTTGAGTCCCGGCGGTCTGGTTCATGAGTTGACGGCGTACGAGCGCTAAAAGCCTGCTAGAACCAGGACAAAGTCGATACTTCTTACTACTCTGACCTCTCTGGTAGCTGCACTGCGAGAGCGCGTTGACAGCGCTCCGTATAACTCGGATAGCATCGCATTGGCAACCATTCGCTAGCGTTGATAGAGATCGTATAACATGGCCCACGGTAGTTCCATTTACTTAATTAACCGACGTTAACGGAACGTTGAAAATAGCGCTCGTATAACATGGCCCTAAGAAGGCAGCGTGCTGAAGTGCTGGCGAGACCGTCGCGACGTTTAAGCACAGTGCAAGGTGATCTAGCGGAAAGAATGTTTATATTGCACTATTGTCTGATTCAAGCCCATCACCATTCACTTTAAAAAAATATATAATGTTTCAGAATTTGTGATAAGTTAAAAAACTTCCATCCATTTACATTTTATAGAATATATATATGTAGTATTTTGACCTGAGCTTAGTTCGCCCCAAAGCCAAATCCTCGGTGTGCCACTGATTTTATAGCCTACGTTCGTACAGCTCTCACATTTTAATCTCCAGAAATAATATTTTTCACTATATCTAAAAAAATCACATGAATGACCTAGTATTAGAAATAAGATTTAAATTAATCTCGTACCAAAAATGATCTGTTAATAAAAAAAAATAAGATAGGCAATGTGGACAAGCTGTTCTGAAGCCTTAGAGAAATAATGTTTAAAATGTATCTAGTCTCAAATTTTTTAGATTTGACTTGATTTTATTATTAAACCTACAACCAAACAAATCAGAAACTTAGAAAGTAAAATACATAATGGATTTCTAAACTGCCTTTTGGATTTTGTAAGGTCCTTATAGGAAACACCTGGTGTAAAATTGGGCGATTTCTTTATTGACTTTGTCAAATTTAATGTCTGCTCATTTGACCTAAATCGAAACGAAGAAACTTCAGTAAATTCTAAATTAATCAACTTTAAGTTAATTTTTAAGCTAGTTTAATAAAGGCAGTTGGAATTTTAGGCAACATAGTTTGTTTTAAAATAGTTTTTTTTATATACAGGAAGATCAAAGTTAACTTCGAGCAAGTCTCATGTAGGTTGGGGAAATGAAGGGTGTACCACTCCACCTTCTGCCAACAGCCATGACAGCAGGCTGCACAAACTTATTACCTGCGCATCTCAATATTGCTTGAAGTTAATTTTGTTCTACTCTAAAATTGTGCAATGTTTTTGCTCATTTTAAATAGAATAGGATGCAATAATATTTAAAACGTTAGTCCCTCTGACAGCAATACACAGTTTTATTGTTTTCAAATTTGCATAGTTTAGTAACAGATATTTTATTTTGACATTTATTTCAACTACATAATTGGAATTATTACTGAACAATAAGGCCAAATATTTATGTACTATGGTTTTTAAAAATCATTTTCTATTTACAAAATATTTGTGACATTTAGATTGTAAATTCTACATATTTTCAATATTATTCTTATCATGATCACGTCTTATACTGCTCATAAAATAAGTTATGTTATTCACTTGTCTAAAGTTTTTTTTTTACATGATAGCACATTTTCAATGATGTTACTTTTAGTTTTTCAAGTGTTTTTCTATCCCATTTGGCCTCTTTAGCCATAATATGAGAAAGGACATTACACATTAAAAAACAAACAAAACTTATGAACATTTCTTTAAGCAAATGTAAAAGTTAGTGTATTTTATTTCCATCTACTTTCAATCTAATTGGGATGTTTTTGTTAATAAATGCTTCTCATAGACAATGAATTAGTTCACATTAGTAAGCCACGACTGTGGCATATTATTTGCCTACAAATTTTTATAATATTCAAACTTGTCTGCTAAAAATATTCTTCCAATATTTCTTTTACCATATTGATTCCTTCCCACCAAATGATTTAATTTAAAATGGTTCTTTTAATTTATCTAGTTGATCAAAGCAAACAAAATTATAGCATTTATAGTTCCTTTCTTTCTTTACACAAAATCTGCTTTTCACCATACAGAGTAATAATTCCATAAAGTATGGATTTGATAAATTTATTCATTAGTATTAAACATTTTGGCATCATGCTTCCCCAAGTATTTATTTAGTTCCTGAAATTATCTAATGAATGGAATGACTAGACAAAAAAAAAATCCTTTTGGTTCAGCTAATAGAGGCAGGTAGAATTCAAAGTTTATTTTATACCCATAATAAGCCTCAAACAAATTTATTTGCCCTTGTGCTAAGGGTTGCAGTTGTTAAAAAAAGTCCCAAACAAAAGATTTAATTAATATTTAGAAGATTTACAACAATTTTGAATGGGCTCAATTATTGTGCTTACTAAGGTTGCAATTAATTTTTTGTTACAACACCATTTCGGTCCTCATTGTAGAGCTTTATCTAATACAAAAGTTTCAGATAATATTTAGGTTTGCAATAACATTGGATGGATTTGAGCTAATAGTTGGTGTTAATAAAAATCCTATTGAACAAAAGTTTTTGTTCCTACACTGAGGAACTATAATAACTTTAAACTGATGCAATATGTTTCATATTAACGGAGTTACAGTGATTTTACAGTTTTTCAAAATACCTTCTCTATTGGTCAGATTTTGCCCAATAATAGACTCAATCCAGATTTTTGCTATGCAGTAGAACTTCTCTTAACCGTCCTCAGATCAACCGGTTCTCGGTTAAACCGGCCTATCCCATGGAACAACTGAGTTTTTTTTCTCTTACAGATTATATCACTGTAACTGGCTGAAGTGTCAAACATTGAATGTTTGACGGACATTTCCTGGAAAATTAATCGGGGTGACACAACATTAGGTGTGCAATGTGTTAGTGTTGTGGAAGGCAGAACAGGGGAGGGGATCTTGAGTTTGATTCCCCTCTTGCTTCCGCGGCAACTGTATTTTTTCTTAGAATCAATTGACAAAGAGGCATCCTTTGTTTGTTTTTCTTCCTTTGCTTTGTCGGAACCTTTAGTGAATTTCGTGGGAGCAGAATATATTATATTTGTAACATATTGAGTAACATACTGTAATATGTTGAGCAGCAAACAGATTCAACGGCATTAGATGTGACAAACGAAGGAAAAAGGAGAGACTTGGCTTTAAAAAAATCTTTGAAAGTTAAAGAACAGAAAAAAATAACTGAGTTTTTTAAAATGTTTAATTTATTGGTGTTTGTTCATGTATGTATGTACATACAATAAAATTAGTTGCAATGACGTATTATTTGCTTCTTTATTGCAACTCATTTTATTTTTTAACAAAAATATATTTATTACGAGAGGTTTTACTGTATTATATTTTATGTATCAAGTCATAATTTGAGCAAAATTATGGGAGTTATTGTGTAAATAAAAAAGTGATATAGATTGATTACATATAATCTTTTGAGTTATCAATGGTAACGACTTTAATCTTGGCAACAATTTACTTTCTTCAAAAATCTACCTGAATAGTAACAAAATAGTCCATTGTCATGATTGTAAGCCCAGAGAAGCAAAGTTAGATTTTATTTCTACTTATTTTACCTGGTCGAGCGAAAAAAAAAACTGCCAAAATGAAATGGGAGTAGTACGATTAACTACAAAATTAACTTTTAATTAATATAATAGTTCCTTATTCAGTCTTGACTTTTCAAATTTTGCTAAATAGTGTTTTTTGATAAAAACTAATTTCGATTGTCTGGTTTTAATAGCTGAATCGTGAATAAGATCATAAAACACAAAGATTTTAAATAGCTAAGGAATCTGAGAGATTTTTCTCAGAGCTTGTAACTCTCATTTTCAGTTTCAAAAGTTCTGAAACTTTTTTTATAAAAATGCCTTTATATGTTTCCTTAAAAGGATGAATAGACTAACAGCACTATCACAGGGCAAACCCATACCATATCCTTTTTCTTCGTGCTTGCAAAACAAATATATGTACTCAACTTTGTTTATAAGTATTCAAATTTGCCAATATTTTTTATTAGTAAAGTTAAAAACAAAATGGCTGACATTTTAGACCTAACAAACTATTTTTAATGCATTTTGTATAAACATAAAATATCAGTTTAGAATTTTCCAGTCGTGCTAAAATTTTTGTTAAACTTTTTTTGGTTTAAAAATGTTTGTTCATAAATAAATTATTTTACCAATCAGTGCACATTTGCAAAACTGAGTCCATTAGCAGCTCTATTTAAGGTTGTACTTCCTGTTTTCATTAATATATTAGTTATTATTATTCAGAATAGATGATCGTACCTAACAATTTAAAGAAGATATAATTTAGAAGTAACAGTTATTCACTTATTGCAAAGGACATTTTGTGCCTCAGTTATTTTGGAAAATATGTCAATTTCAGTATCTGTTAGTACAATACTGTATGGAAGACAGGAAAGGAAACAATACATAAGAAGTTGTTTGACAAAAAAAATTGTATAAAATGAAGAATTTATTCCAGGTGTCAATGAGCAGTACAAGACAGCCACATTTCTACATCACACATCGGCTAGTCTATCATATTCAAACAAGTGGTATAATAAACATTTAGATTTGTTTGTTGTGCTTTGGAATTACTTTTTAAACGTGTCAGACAATTAATAAATTCAATACGAGGTAAACAGTAAAAAGGATGTACAGTTAAAGTTAGAGAATTTGTACAGATCTTTGTGGGAGATCTACAAACGCTAAGCACATTCATATTTGCTGACAAATATTTTAAAATCCAACTCTAAACTAGTTTAAACACGTATTGGTACTTTTAAAAATAGGCAACCAGTTTCTAAAAAATTTTTAATACCAAGTTATTGAATGCACATTTTTTGTTTTTAGTTTGGTGGCGTTTGTATATTTACAACCTTACTATATACAGCAGTGCAGTTTTTCTTTTGTTTTTTTATAAATTCCTATTTGCTTAGCCAAATATCATTTCAAATCTAAACTAATGCTTGATTAGTTGAAATACAATTTTTGGAAGAACAGAATCATGCACGACTTAACACTTAGACTTACCTAATACAATACAAAAGATATTCTAATTTATATATATTCCAAAATATTACATTCATTTCTTTAAACTATATTGCCAATTATCCGATCGAGTCTTATAAGATTGGTTTTTTGCCTTTTATTTTTTTGAACACAATAAAATGTTTCTAAACAAATTGAGTATCCTATGAAATACTGTACACATATTAAAGGCATTATCTTGTCTAAAATAAGAGATCGGGTAAAAGACATTACAGAGAATACATCTTAAAAAAAAATCAAACTTCTACTTAACGTATGTCATTTGCACTAAATACCTTAGTTTAACAAACAGATCAGAACTGTCTTGGTATAAATACACACAGTCACATACACACAAAGACACTGGGTGACCTAATAGATTAAGAATTACCCCTTTCCCCCCTTTATTTACAACTTATCTATATATACATTGAGGTGTTGTGGTACGAAAGCCAGGCCTTCGGTGAGCAAAAAATAAACTAGAAATGAATAACCATATAGGTTATACTTTGGGACTTAGTGCCTCTTTTATTCGTACAAATTTACAAAACTATATATAATAGGTAACAAGAATACAGATTAATTAAAAATTGTAAAAAAAATAATCAAATGAGTTAGTATTAAAATTCAAATAAAAAGGTTTCAATAATTGTCTGAGCTTACAATAAAAGTTAAACTGTAAGATTCTGATTATTCTGTCTTTTTATATTTTAACTAGCCGTTACAGATTTCCTGATATTAGCAATAAATATTATTGATTTCTTTTAAACATTGATTAATTTAGAGATTCCGTATAAATTTGATGGAGTTATGTTTTCAAATAATTATTATTTTTAGCCTAAGAAACCAAAATAACAATTTACTACCATATTTTTTATAATCTTGAAAAAAGTTAAATCCCTCTTAATTGTGCACCAAGAGTGTGCCTAACTTTGCAAGATTCAATTCTGACAATAACACACATATATACATATATATGAAATGTGTATTGAAAGACACTCTCTTAGCGAATCCTGATTCTTTCTCAAAAAAGTTTTCACTGCTAGCCTAATATCTAACATTTATGATTATTGTTAATTTATTGGTGTAGATAAATATATAATGCAATTAAAAAAAAATTTGTGTATAAAATAGTTTGACGTTGTAGGGGAAAACTGTTTTGGTGATATAGGCCACAATTATATATATTCTGAAGGAAATATAGGTTATTTTCGTTGATATACGCTAAACATTATAACAATATTACTTACTTCATTTAAAAAGAAGTTTTTATTTGCTTTGTTAGTTAAAAAAACATTATTTGAAACAATCAACTTGTGGGAAAAAATCACTGTCTTCCTTATCTTTTGTTTCATTTACTGAATTACCAAAAAAACAATCTAAATGGGGTAAATAGCAATGTATAAAATTTTACTAATAAAGATGTTCTAGACTCTAAATAAATGAAATATTGGACATCAAAATAATGAAACTCGGTTCTTATTGTAAATCGTTGATTAGTTGTCATTTGTAAAAGACAAATGTTTAAATGTACAATAATAATCATTGTTCATACAGAAATAAAAATTTGTACATGGGCAAAGAGAACTGAAATTGCTAGGAATGCAAAGAATGTCACAGTAAATAGGTAAAAATGGCAGTGATTTCGATATCAGTCTAAAACAAACAAAAATTCAGAATTACAAATAAAACATTTACAAAAAGTTTAATTAGATGAGACAGAATAACAACAATGCCCTTAAAATTAACAAATATTTTAAAAGAATTGTAAATTTACAAATAGGAAACACAATAAACTACCCGATGAGCTACCTAACCTAACCCAACCTTAGCTTTCGACTATTGAGATCTTTGGGAAATACGAACAATGTGATCTTGTAAACACAGTCTAGAGTGAGCTGCAAACACATGACACGGCTTCTTTAAACTATTTACAAATTAAATCTTATAAACTAATATTTATCCTAAAATTATTCATTTACGAAAGTTTAAACTACAACAGTGTTAGTAACAAATTAAAAATACATTTTAGTTTCCTACTTCAAAAGTTGCTTAGATACATATACAATGATAGTTACAAGCACACAAAACTTGCACCATACTAAATAAAACTTTTGATTTGGTGTGAAAAACTATTTTACACAAATGCATACAGATTTCAAATCATGATACAGTTGAACTTGGTTTTAACAGCCTCGGCTAATACATCAACTCGGTCAAATCGTTATCTTTTACGTTATTATAAACCCCTGTTTTGCCATCAATAAATATTTTAACCACTCGGTTGTAACGTTACAAATCTACAAAATATCAATGTCGAACTTTGAACTCAGTTTTTCAGAACTCGAATAATGTTAGAATTCCCTCTTTCCTTTGATATCAGGCCGCTTATTTTCTCCCTCCTCAGAATCAAACCACGAAATAAACAAACTACTTAATTTTTTTCACACGTAGGCTAAAATGTAATCTCCGGCAGATTCCATCAAAGTCGGTAGAAGGGGGGGGGGGGGGGAACTAAACTCATGACCTTGCTGGGAAAGTGTTCGGACAATATAAAAGCGAGGGATAAACCATTCAATCGAATAGCCTGGCGAGAAATTTACGTAGTTGTGATCAGACAGTTGTCCCTCCCTCCCCCTCACAGTTCCAGTGTTGCTTAGAGCTTTGCATTGTGTTAATGTTTTAATATGTACCGGTACAGTAATTTTAGTGTTTTTACTTTCTCCACTCTATACGTAGTATATGGAGAAAGTATTGTTTTCGTAAAAATGTTCGAATTTGAATTTTCAGTCGAATTATCTGTTTTGGTGCTCCCAGAACCCCAAAAAATATTTTAGTGCAATTATCTGTGTTGGTGCTCCCTGAACCCAAAAATATTTTTAGTGGAATTTTTTGTTTTGGTGCTTGCTGAACCCAAAAAGTGTTTTTAGAGTGGTGTCTGTCTGTCAGTCTGTCTATATGTATACACGACCAGAGAGGACACTATTGGTCCGATTTTCATGAAATTTGGTATGTAGGTACTAAACCCTAATATCTCCAGGCGTTTTATTCATTTTTTGGAATTTCTAATTTTGAAGGGTAATTTACCCCTAAAAACCCATAAAATACGACAAAAATGCAAATTTCTCAAAAACGGCTCTAACGATTTTGATCAAATTTTCAGTATTTATAGTGCTTAAGATGCCAAACAAAATTTCACCACCCGCTTTTATCAAAACTTCGGCGTTTTATAATTATGGGGAAATGTTTAAAAATAAACAAGTTTGTGTTGTCAATCTAGCATTGCGGCAGCGGCCGCACGGGGTAGCACCACGGTAGCGAGCACGGCCAGTAATTCAAAGGTCGCGCGATCGAATCCCGCCTGGGACAATAATTTTTTTATACGATTGACGTAGGTAGAATATTATTTTTTGTTTTGTTCTAAAAAGTAGTAAATAAAATGATTAAAAACAATATTATTTTGACTACAGTAAGTTGGGAGAAAGTTTGTGTCAGTTAACTGATACCGTTTATTTAAATTGCTGTAATGTTGCAGTTTGTTAATACTGCACACAGAACATGTATTTAAATGTTTAACCTAATTTTTTAGTCATTCAAACTTTACACTCTTAAAAATGTTACCTAATTTATAATTGTAGGTGACCTTAGCTCCAATTAGCTCGAATTATCGGGACCCTACTGTACATTAAAAGAAAAGTGTAGTATAAATGTCATATAGTTGTTTGTCCTTTCACTCAAGGTAAAAAAAATACGATTTCCTATTGGTACATCTTGGTCACTCGGACGTAGCTTCAATTCGTTCGGTCCCTTCGTTAAACCAAGTTATAACCAAGTTAAACTGTATTTCAAAAATTGATGGTTTATTTTCACTGCTTGGCAGGTTTATAATGTGAACTTCTGTATTTTTGTAAAGAATAAACCAAATCTATTCTTATAAATTCAAGATATTTAACTTGTTTTAGTTAAAAAGGTGCAAAATAGTGCAGATTTAGTTTAAATATAATCTACTTTGTAATTCCTGAGTTATTAACATCCAGTATGAATTACAAGAAGAATTACTGGTTATTTGCATGATTATTTCAAAACATGAGCATATATTTTTTCCGCACTAAGTGGATTTTCTATAGGTTGTGTTTTAATGTACTTAACAAATTCTAAATATTTTGATTGGTTCTCACCATATTTCAATAGATATTTCTACTCAAAAAGAGATTTTATAACATGTTAGGCTAGGCTATATTGTATTTGATTTATTGTTTAAGTTTTGGTCCTGATGAAGACTATTAAATATAATACAATATAAATCCTACTAACCTATTTGAGAAAAATAATATTTATAACTTACATTTTTATCTGAATGGATATACTTATTTTGTTAAATTACGACACAGATTTAAATATATATGTGTAATATATATTAATCACTGATAGAACATGAATTTGACACGGACAATTTTTCTTTAGTATTAAATGTCACCAGTTTTCTTAACTGGATACTGACATCTACCATAAGGGTTATACACACAATATTACAAAATAAAATTAAAACTCAATAATCAGTTTTGTTTTAACAGTTTAAAATTGTAACATTTAGACACAAACATTGAAGAATAATAAACTGACGAAGCCATGCCACATTTTGCCAAAAGAGTAAAAGCGTACAAATTATATACATAGATTTATATCAGAATTGCAAATTTTTCTCATAGAACATCAATTAACAATAATTTTGTTCATATTAACTTGTTATTTGGATGACAAAAATACTACTTTTTTTTGTTTGTTTTTACACATTTTCCATTATTAATATTAATTCATACAAAACACTACTAGTTTAAGTCTTTCCAAGTAATAAACAATAGTAAATAACCTAGCCAAGTCTTTTATTCACTACTGTTACACCACACCTCCATTCTTTTCATCAAAGCTATGTTTTGTCTTTTTTAATTACAAAATCTACCAATCTTAATCCACAACATACAGCAGTCTTTATATCAGTCCAGTTTTAATAAATAATTGTTCAATACAAACAAATTATTTAAAATGAAAAAAAAAATTAATCACACTAATACAACAAACACATTATTAATATTTTGTTAAAAAAAATAATGTTACACAAATAAAAGTCCTAAAACACAATTAATTTTTTTATCAATAAACATTAAATTGTCTAAAAAATGGTTTATATCAACCATTGCGTTCATCATTAACCTATATGTACATTAATACCTGAATTAATCAATTAATTCTACTGACCACATGGAATCACTTTTATAAAAAAAACACTATGTGTTTCTCAATTAACTATGTCCATTCGTGGAAAAATCAACCAATCAATTGTCAGCCCTCATCGGAATAACAATCTAGGTTGTAGGTAGCGTCACTCCCATTGGTGTGGAGAGGGGGGTAACTCCGATGGATGTGCTACCGTCGAACTGGACAAAAAACAAAACAATGTTAATTTTTTACACAATATTATTCAAACAAATTCTACAATTTTTATACTTTAAAAATAACTATATTTCATTATAATTTTGTTATAGAGGAATAATTTTAACTGTAGTGATGCAAAAAAACACGTAAGGTCATTTGTATTTAGTAGGATACATTAGATGTGTATTAAAACAACATATGGATAGTTTTTTAAATTTGAACAAGAGGTAAATAAATAGAGTCCCATATTATAGTCTGTCCAAACAGCCATGCGCTCTAAACCATAAAATAGCCCCTCACTCCTACACGCGAAGTCACACTTACACGGCTTACCTGCTTAATGGTTCTCCTATGAATCACCAACTAGCCATTGTGTTGTTGTCAACAGGGCTATTGTTTTTGTCATTTTTGTTTACTACCGTCTTGTTTGGAAATTTATTTAGCTTCATTTTAAATTAACTTCCATATTGGCATAGAAGTTAAATTTTTATGTATTTTTTTACAACCTTATGACGGACAGGGATAAGTTTTAAAAACGGTGATAAATAAAAAACAATATCTTTTTAAAAAACAAGATGCTTAAGAAAGTACTATGACTGTGAAGTTTTACATCCTTCAAATAAATTTGTAGAGAACGTGAACTAAATCTAACATAATTTAGGTCCGATTTATTCTTTAAAAGAATTAAGTAGGCGTTAACATAAAATTAAGGTAAAACGCAAAACAGCGAGGACAAGGAAATTAACTTAACCCAGGGACAAATTTCAGAAAAGTTTCAAGAGTACGTTTTGAATCAATTTGTAAAATACACTAGTTAAAGGTCCTTAACAAAGATTAAGTACAGGCCATTCACCAACATGTTTATTACTTGTGCTACCAGTTCACAAATAACATTTTTACAGTTTCGCTGTTACACTTTCCTAAGTTAAGATTTACCATAGTCAAAATTTTTCTCTGAGCCTCTAGGGTGTTTCTTTTTGTTCTACAGTGAACCTCAATTAATTTGGACTGCTTGATGTCCCAAAATAAATAACCAAAAGTACTAGAGTGAATGAAACTATACTTGGGTATATTTTTTAATTATTATCCCATTAATAAAAAATATTTTAACAAAGAAACAAGTTTTACAAAAACTTTTGACTCTAATTCTTTTTTTAATTTGAATTCCTGATTTGTGTTAGATTTATATACCATTTTATAGTTTAGTTAGTTTTTGAATATTTTTGTTAGTTCTAGATTAGAACCCATCAATGACGGTAACTTGGATAACAAAAAAAATATATCAAGAAACTGAAACTGAAAGTGGTTTTACTTGGTGTCAAGTTGAGCAGGTGGTAGGTAAATTACTAAAGCCTTCTATGCTATCTTGGTGTTAACGAGATCTGTTGTTTTTAAACGCTAAGTTGGTGTTTTACATATTTATTTTTTACATCTTTTATATCATGTTGCATATTTGGGAAAACTCTACTGATAGTAAAAGAATTTTCCCATTTAAAAAGAAAACATTATGATTAATAGTTAGAGAAACTGTAATGGTTTCTTGCAGGTAAAAAAATATTACAAATTATTGCAGTACCGTTTAACAAACTGAAAGGCTTTATCAGGGTGACTACCGAAGTCGCAAGATTTGAGAAAGCCCTACATACATTTATACTGGGTGTTTACTTTGAGGAGGAATGTTCAGTTTATTTGTTTTAGTCAGACTTGCTGGAGCAACTCCAATTTTTAGACAACTTTATTCTTGTTTTCGTTGAGTCAATATTATGTTTTACCTGTTGCATCAATTAATGTTTTCATTACTTACAAAGTCTGAACGCTCATATTATGTCATGAATAACCAAGCATTAAACAATGAAATAAATAAATAAAATTGATGTAGAGGCATTAAGATTTACATTTTTAAATCATTATATTTTAACTGTGCATGTTTATTATGTTAGTGTTTTATTTTGTATTTAAATTCTGCTGTAATAGTAAGATTGTAAAGCAGGTGTACTAGTGTTTTTATTACTAGTTGCAGCTGTAATTTGAATAATTTAAAAATTGCATTGTTGATAGGAAAGCAGAGTTGTAGTTTTGACTTAAAATGTGTATATTGAGTATATCTTTAATTTAATTGTAGGCCTATTAATTTCAGGAGAAAATGACACTTGCTATACAATTGCATTTTGTCAACAGCAGTAGATAATAAATAAATATAATAATGATCTTTAAATAGTTATTAGTTTAATTATTGTTGATATACTTTATTTATACCTTATTTTGTAGTTTATTTCATTGATAAATTTTGTCAACTTAATTAACATTGATTAATTGATTCATTTGGACAACTGCAATTAGCCAATAATTAAGAGTTCTTACTCTATCAATTACTGTAAATATATTTTTGTGATAGATTGTGTAGTTAGTTGTTGTAAATCTTTCTGGTCTCTCTCAGAGGCACACACCATCATCAAATATTTAGTCACAGTAAAAATAAATATAGCGTTGATTTTTGTCGGCCTGTTCCAGTTCAACAAGAAAGCAATAATTAACTACCGGTACATTTATAACTCTTTTCCACACATATACAACACACCTAGTACTTATAATTTTATTACAAATAAGTTACTTTAATTAAATACAGGCTAGGAGTGAACTTTGCTCTAACAAACAGATTTTAAGTAATCTTAAATGGACACTTTACAATGCATTAAAACTATATCGTCAAAACAACTATGGTAAAATAAAGGAAATAGAGAAATAACAACACACAAAACAATTAAAAATAACAAAACTTACTACAAAAAGCAAGTATTAATATAATTTAAACTACTATACTACCTCTACCCTCCATAAATATTCTTTACAAGTTGTCTTATACTTTCAATTTTAAATTATTTTCTTCTTACTTTTATTCAATATTTTTATAAACTGCACAAAAGTTTATATTTTGGTTTTGCCACTTAGGTCAAGGGCATCCTAAAGAAATGTTAAACTATAATATTGCTAATAGCATTCTTCAAAATATTTCATTCAGAAGGATGACTTATATAGTTTCAGCCGGAATTGTCAATTTGAATACTATTATTTTTGTGAATTTGTAATAAGTTACATAATTTGAGAATAGAGTTTTTTCAAAGTATTTTATCCAACTGAATTTGAACTTGTTTATTTTATAACAAAGTCTTAAATAAGCTAACATAATTTATTTGGTCTCAACATGCACTAAAAACTTCATATTTTCTAAGACATTTTAAAATGTTTATATGTTTCTTTTTTTAAATTTGTATCTAATTTATAGAGATGATTTTTATAAACTACAAAATTTAACTGTTCTAAACTGACAATGCCAAATAGAAATTTTGATCTCAGGTAAATTCTGGTTTTTCAAATAACAAAAACAGTTTAAATTTTAACACATCTGCTTTTGCAAAATGTGTTTTTTCTACTTGATCAAAATTATTTCAGACAGAGTTTCTTTTTTCTTTAATTATAAATTACAAAACAAATAATCATGTACAAAACAATATTTATTGTTCTTAAAAAAAATTGGTTAGATAGGTATCCCTTACACTCTGCCTTTGCCATAATTTCCTTCAACTTAAATGTTCCAACATGTAGCAATATCAATTTCACTTTGAATTTATTGTTTATGGCTATACCACTTTAATCAAAAGTAAGAGCGTACAAAGAATGAAAGATTAAAACTAAGGTTATACACCCACATGCAAATTCTAGTCACGTGACTATTTGATCCTATAAAGTGACTTCCACAAGACATAATGGGCCGCACAACAATTAACACATAAGAGTGTACTTTGTTCTAACAAACAGATTTTAACCTTTCTGTGCCACAGCAATTATTGCTGCAATGCAATGCACTCTCTTAAAGTCAAACAGTTGCAATACATACATAGTTTAGATATTGGATTGCCTGAGTATAGCACATTTCTGAGATATGGCAACAGGTAAAACCAAAAAGTGCCTTCTTATGAAATATGAGGTCTCGAGGGAAGCTCATCAAAGATAAATAGTTGAAGATGATGAAATATTTTCTTTTGATGGTAAGTCTTTATATAGTTTATGGAACTTTTGTTCCAATAAGCTTTGAGAGATAATTTATACACTCCTTTTTTCCATTTTTTATTTTCTGTCTGTCGATTATGGACAATACTTTGAAATTCATTTTGTAACTCAGCGTTTATATTTGATTACATGTGTTCACACTTCTCAATCATTTTGTTTCACTGGTGAATGCGGAAAGCGATCAGCCAATTAGAAATTGCACGTCAGCACATAACCTGAGGCATTGTTTAAAACATAATTATTACCCATGGTAATTAAAAAATAAGATCTTTGTAACTTTACAAAATATATCCAAAAAACTACAAACTGATTACAAAGATAAATTGTAAAATTTGATGTAGCTTAAGAAGTTTTCAAAATCACTAGTCATGATTCTCTTTTGGAAAAAAAGACACCTATTTTTTAATAATAATAGATAAATCATTTTAATTTACTAACCAACAAAACTTTTAGCCTGTACAGGTGATAATATTTAATTTTATTGGATTGATCACAATTAATTATTGAATTAACTACAAAATATTATCCAAGAAATTTCGCATCTAAGAGAACAAATTTGTATAGGACAGGACAGGTCTTGCAAATTTTAATGTTATAATTGATTTTTTAAGAAAATCTAATCCTTATAATTTTTAAGAGAAACAAAATATTAACTCTTTAATTCTTACAACATTTGGTTTATTATATATTTTTTATATTGGAAACTGTTTTAAAGTAAATAACCAAAGATAGCCTATTCTCTTTAACTATTTGTCTAAACAAAGCAAAATTGTGCTATTTTTACATATACCTGCATAATAAATATATAACTATGAACTATTGTTTTGTAATGATTGTTTAGTCTAAAAAAATAAGGTTTTGCAAATTCACACTATATTGGTAAAATTGCAAAATTCTGTCAACCATATAATATATATTATTGAACGGTGCCAATAAAATTTATTGAATTAAATTTTGAAAAGTTTTAACTTTTATTTGAGAATTGGCAATCATTCCATTTGGCATTGTGCAGTTTTAAAGTGTGTACCGAGATAATTGGAGGGTAGAGGTGAGGCCGCGAAGGATGCAGCCTTACCTGGCAAAACTCTTGAACGCAGCTGACTGTGGGTTGATACACAAAGGTACACGAGTCGTGTTTAGCTGTTCACTAATAAACTTGTGCATTTCCTCTGAAACAGACATTATAAAACCATATAAGTAATCAGCTTCAAACTTTCTGAAATAAACAAATTTGAAATTGTAGCTGGTCCCCAATGAAGCAAAAGATTTGACCAATGGAATTATTGTTAGATTTTATACAGTTTTTGTTTTATCATGAAAATATATTCTTATCATTGTATTTTGTAATTTTTACCATACAAATAATTCATTTCACTTATAAGTTTTGATGTTTGACATCAACATTGAAGATTATGGAAATCTGTAATGTCTAGTTTACTAACTGATTTGTATATTATAATGTTTTTAAATACAAGGTCAAGTAAGTGTCAGTGGAATTAAAAAATAGCTTTAGGGGAGACATAATATAAACTTTACAATATGAGGTTTTAAATACTTAAATGGAAAGTACACGAAAAGCCCTTAAAAATCTAAGTACATTGTAGGAATTAGAAAACACAATTAGTTTTAATAATATTTGATTAGCAGTCAAATTGAATAAACTTTCGCCTAGATTAATTTTTAACACTGTTACTATTCATCTGTAATTTATGGGTTATTTTACAAAATGTACAAATAAATATACTTTTCCTATACAATTATTATTAAAAATATTATATAGTACTCTTGACTACCCTCTGCCTTAAGCGGCCCATAGCACGCACGTGCTCCGCATGCCGTGCGCCGCATGAACGTGCAAAAACAGGAGGAAAAGTCCGCGTGTGTGGGCTACAACCTGCAAGGCAGGATGTGCAATGGACGGTGGGACAGAAATCAGAACTAGTTAGAAATTTTGGCACGACGAGTGCTGCTTGAGGCTGTCATGTACGTGTGTAGGCTGTCGTCGAGCAGTTGTGCGAGCGTGAGTGCGTAGATAGCTTATGTTCGGTTAGGGTGCTGTTTGTTTAAATTTTGTTGTTATATTGTGTTGCGTTGCCCTGTAGATATGGCTGATTCCAACGCTTTTATGTCAGTGAATTTTCTACCTTCATTCATTGAAGAGTACAACAGATCTTACGATTGTTTATGAAGGATTTAATAGAAGGAATACTCCAACAAACAAAAAAAAGGAAGTTGCTTACAAACAACTTATTTGAAAAATATATTGTGTTGAGTTGCCCTGTAGGGCTGATTCCAACACTTTGATGTCAGTGAATTTTTTACCTTCGTTCATTGAAGAGTACAGATCTTACGATTATGTATGAAGGATTAAATAGAAGGAATACTCCAACAAAAAAAAGAAAAAGAAATTGCTTACAAACAACTTATTTAAAAGTTGATATATTTAAAAACAATAATAACAAAACACTAATTCTCACACATATACGTTTAATAATCAAAGGCTTTTCAACTTTCAACGATAAAGTCATCATCTTTAGTGGTACATGAGTTAGAACTAAAAACTTATAAGTGTTATGATCACTTTCCTCATTACTGTATCTTGCTTTTCAATAAGAGGGCAAACTTTTTCAAGCAGATAACTGAATGTCTCGTCCTTCATTCTTAAGTAGTTTTTGTAGTCGTCCGTATTATTTTCTTTCAGTTCTTTCAAAAGGTTCAAATCTGAGAATCTTTGCTTTTTCAATAACCAATGCTTGCACCAATACTTCTTTTTCCGTTTCCGTGACACACTATCACTATCACATAATTAATCAATTAAGAGAAGTGACAATAACTTTTTCCCATTGATCGCCATTACAATAATCACACAAGAAACAAAGGTGAACAAAACTAAACACATGTACTTGGTATCTTGCACGTTGCTCGACTAGACAGAACGATCGTGTGTTGACGATTTTTTTCTTATGCCGTGTCGTGCAATGCACGTCTTGCCTGGCAAACATTCGGCGCACGAGCGTGTATGGGCCGCTTTACACTCTTAGTATTCAATGATATAAATATATATAATAAAATAACCAGGCTTGGACGAGATATAATGATTTAACTCCAGAAACTCATAAAATTACCCCAAATTGTATTCGGGCATTGTTCTCTGGTACTGGTTTTGGCCGCTGTGTCTTTCGTTACGTTTAAGCCCTGTATTTATTATTAGAGAAAAATTAAGGGATGAAAAACCTAGATAATAAATTTGTTTAGCAAGATTAAAAAATAAAAATTTTCAGATCAATTTTGATTTTGAAAACTCTTAACACTTTTTTTAACTTGTAAAACTCTTGATGGTGTAACACTCATGTCCATGTAACAGAGAAATTAATAAAATAAGAAACGAGTCAGCTGTTTCCAATAGTGACTAAAGGAACAGAAATTTGGTCTAAAGAAAAATAATGACGCAATATATATATAATATTAATCATTTAATTTTTTCATATAATTACATTTCTTGATGACGCAAAATAATTACAGTAGAATCATTTTTTCTCTAATAAACAAATAATAAAATGTAAAAGCAGACTGTAAAAATAGGAAATACAAAAGCAGACTTAAAAAGTATATATTAAAATATAAGCGTGTGTAAAGGGTGGAGTTGTTCAGAAACTTTATTTCAACGAGTGGTACGTTATAAGCAAATAATATGAAGCGGTATTTAAGACTATAAACAGTTCGATAAATAATAATAATAATAAAAATAAAAGGAATATAACAACAGTATATGGCACCATGTAATATGAATTAAAAAACTTAATATGATCATGTGTACAGTGATCATGAAAGCAGCTGGAAGAGAGAGAAGGGACCAATCTATGTGTATAAAAGAACACAGATGTCACGGAATGCAGAACGTAAGTGGAACGTTGTGAGACGTATTGCTTCTTACTTGGAACGAATCGGAACATTTTTGTAGCAGGGTCTTCTATCAAAATGGCGTAACGAGCTGTTCAAGTAACTGGACGGTGGTGGTGAAAAGTCGTCGTAAATGTTATATTTTCCTTAAAAACCGCAACAAATGTTGTATTAAACTGAAGTAGAAGTGCTTGAAAGTTGGTGAAAACGTAGAAACTAAAATCTGTTGTGTACTTTTCCTGAAAAGTGAAGTTATAAAAAGCCGCCATGTGACCGGACTACCACTATGGGAATAAGCTAGCTAAATCAAATAGAGTCAGTGCAAAACAAAGTTAAATTACAAAAACAACTGGTATCGTGAGTAAATATGGCCATTAGTTTTAATTTTAGAAGTCTGCATTTTAGAATTTTACAATTTTTTGAGAAATAACTTAGCTTCAATTTTCTTAGCTATTGCGTCATACGATAGGTGAACTAGGGCCTAATTGTAACTTGTACATATTTATATATAAATGATTTGTTGTTTGTTTTTTGTAGTCTTGATGTATTTCTTTGTAAGTCAGCATTCTTTAATTATGTCAGAGTAAACGAATAGTTGCTGCCATGATGCCTTGAATTTCTTCATATAGCCACGTGTATCCATTTTGCCATTACTTTAATTAGCCAGGTTCCCACTCCTAAGAAAATAGAGTTAATTAACAAGTATCTTTCAGTGATTAGTAATTATGAATAAATATATGCAAACAGAGCATAAGTAGGGTTATATGTGGATTGTCGCAAATTATTATGATTATTTTTTATTATTGAGATTATGAGAGTCAAGTGAAGGTGATTTTTAAGGTGAATTTAAGTAAGGTGAGTTTTAAGGTTATAATAGTAAGGTGAATTGAGGTAAGGTGAAATATTAATATTGTTCTACGTTGAAGTTGAAAGAAAGATGTTATGAAGAGTTAAGGTGGGTGATGATTATTATTGAAGTGAGGCAATAGGCCTAGGAGGTGCATAAGCAATATTAAGTGGTACATGAGCGACGATTTCTGTTTTTTAAGGTAAATAGGTAAAGGAGGTGTTGAAGAGTTTAATAGTTATTAGATAATCCACATATAGCATTTTTATTTTGATTTAAAACATATTTTTTTTATTTTTGAATTTTTTATTGAACCCCATTTTTTTTTAACTCATTATAACAATAAATAATTTTTATTTTTGCAACGCCTATCGTTGCAATGGTTCTAGTCTCGTCTCAATATCTTGAACTAAGAAATTCACTCTGGTCCAATCTTCACCAGTAACTTACATACTTTAGTCAGTTTACTTTGTCAGTTGAATCACCTATTAAAAACATATTTCTTCAGCTATACAAAGATTTGTGTATACACAAGACTTGGATGCAACTTTGAACCAATTACTGAAATTGTGATTGAACACAGCAGTTACTTTGTGGAAAACAACCTGCTACCAAAGTTTCCACGCACAGTAAATCTTTTGTTTTTATGTCAGTGTGAGGATAGGTCGGGTCGCAGCCGGCTACAGTATATAGTGTATACAGTATATTATATAGTTGTTTAAACTTTTTATTTCGGAAATATTTGACTTCTACATATAAAATATGCTCTAAAAAATACAGTTTTAATAAGTATCTTTCAATTAATAAATTTCAAACAATGCAGTATTTTTTAAGGATGACCTATAAAGTCTGGCAAAGTCACAGTTTTTTTCTAAACTGTACTTTTACCCAAAAATTTAGAATTTATGAGATATTTCGAAACATTCGTCAAACTTTAATACTACCATCATATTCTACATTAAATTTCAAGTAAGGACAAATAGGTTTTAATGAGCTAGAAACTACATAATCACTTATTAAATTCATTAGAACTAAAGTTATCATTTTCTTTAAAAAATGAAAAAAAAAAATATTTCATGCACAATTTTTTACAAAAATTGCTAAAGAGTAGCAAATGCTATAAAAACAACATTTGATTCAATACCATTTTAGTACAGTTATGCGAGTTTGAATGGTGTAAAACGTGGTTTGGGAAAATAATAATTCAACTCTGTCATACTAAAACATGAACATTTTTATTACCATAGTTATATCATGAGGTTACAATAAATTTTTTACCTGCAAAAGTACAAGACAAAATCGTAATTGTTAGATGGATCACACGAGTTTACAGCTTTATTTCGGTTTATTTTCGAAATGTCCTTCGTTCTCCCTTAAAACAGTCAAAACTGTAGTTTTACTTACGACGGTTTCACCTGCAATTTTTCTGCTGCTAATCCCCGGGTCTTCTCTAACTCGGTCCAGAATTTACTCCTCTGTGTACACATCCAAAGCTGCTGCACCCACCTCGCTCCGCTCCTTGTGCACAGATCCACGTTCTACCACACGCTGATGCAACCGCGTAAACACTTACGTACTGGGAACGCACCAACCAGGATAGCGGACAGTGTACTCTCTTTGAGCCGCACTCGCAACCATACACAAAATGCATTTCCGTATATTCTTGATTTGAAAACGACATCTTGACATCACTACCAATGAGTAAATGACCCAAATCCACTAGAAATACTTTATCCAAACAAAACATTGGTATCTGTGAGTGATACCTTATCTCATGATAAGGTGGGGGCATTTATTAGATATTGGAAATTCTTTCAGTAATGATTTGTACATAATAATCACTGTCCCTAAATTATTTTTTTTTAGAAAATGAGGATTTCATTGTATTATTTATCTGATATTCAAATAATGCTATTTAAAACAGTGCTGCAAGTTAAAGTAGTGGTATTTTACCTATCTAAAAGCCAGACTTTTAGCTAGTGTAATTTTGGCCTAACCACGTTTTACATCATACAAACTCGCATAACTGTACTAAAATGGTAACGAATCAAATGTTGTATCATATCTTCTGAAAGCCCACATTTTGAAGCAGTTTTTATAGCATTTGCTACTCTCTAGCAATTTTTTTTAAAGAATTGTCCATACAATATTTTTTTCATTTTTGAAAGAAAATGATAACTTTACAGTTCTAATGATAAGTGATTATGTAGTTTCTAGCTCATTAAAACCTATTTATCCTTTCTTGAGATTTAATGTAGAATACGATGGTAGTATTCAAGTTTGACAAATGTTTCGAAATATCCCATAATTCTAAATTTTCGGCTAAAAGTACAGTTTATTGTTATACAAAGAAGAAAAATAGAGACATACATAGAGCCTAAGTTTGATGAAAACGCCTGAAACCAAATTGGAATGAAAGCTGGTTACTTACAGTACATATCGGCTCCATTTATAAAATTCTGTAGAATCATTTTTAATCACTGCTAAACACAAAAATATATAATTTACACACACTTAAGAAGAAAAGACAGTGATTTTTTCTGACGAAGAGCACTGAATCGACTTGAGGATGCAATGTTCCGCCATCGCCGCATGAACATTTAGTGTTGACGAAGCGTATTGTTCGACGTAAGTGTAGGTTTACACCATCCGTTTTTCCCTTCCGTTACATTGCGTTTTGATTAACAGAAATTGACAACACATTGATCCCAATGGGCCTGTTGGAACTGTCCAGTTTTTTTTCCATCGGTTTTATGATAAGCTACCACAACAAGTGTCCGGTGAAACGGATACCGCGTCAGAAGAAGGAAGAACAAGATACAACAGCTCGGCACTTCATCCTGCCAGTTGCGTTCATCCGTTTTTCTCCTCCGTTTTCGTTATTTTAAAGGAATTTTATTTTTTCTCAATCTTTTTTCATGACCATGTGGTACTAACAAACAGGCTGCGGGATAACAAAGTTCAAACAAACCTTCCCTTCCGTTTTTAGAAAAAAACAAATCGCAACGGAAGAAAAAAACGGATGGTATAAACCTACACTAGGGCGAGGTCAAGAGCATTTACTGCGTCTACGTTTGAGCGTTCACGAACAGATCAACAATGTATAGAATTGACACTAGCAGATGTCCCCCCACATAATTTACGCCTTAACAATATGCTGTAAATCTTAAGATACTATTCATGAAGTCCTTCTATTCCGAATTCCCGCTAAACCGAACAGTGTTCGCTCCTAATTAGTTCGGAATAACGGCACTCTACTGTATTACCACAAGTTTCAGACAATTGAACTATTTTTTTTATTTTGCGTAATTTTGTATCACATGTCCGTGTAGTCGGACGCTGGCTTTTGTTGTACATTTCGGCAAAGTCGTCTTAAATGGGCGTTGGCAATGAAAGGGTTAAATAGAATTTCTTGCATTAAATATTGCAACAGAGATAACTTTTTTAAACAATTAAGTGAACCATACATGAAAATTGTAAAATAAAAATAACAATGTACTAAGTACTTAACATTTTCTTTTTTGTGCAATAACAAATCTATCATCCATAGGTAAGATTTTGGGTATACTTCCTCACTTCTGAAGAACCTTATACAGTAGAACTTGGATAATTCGAATGTTTTTATTTTAAATTACCGTTAATTCGAAGTTTCGGTTCGGTCCCTTGAACTTTATATGATATCAATGTAAAATAATTATGGATAATTCGAAGTCAACTTTAATTCGAAGATTTTTTTATCGACACTAAAAATAAAATCTTGTGCTGTGAAAGGGATCGCTGAATAAATAGGTCACTGTCAGGCAGACAATGGGGGATGATGTAGCCTAGCTGCTATTGTTTGTACACGTATTGTAATTCTAGACGTGTACCGGCTTCTAAGAATTTTGCCTTCCGAGAATTCTTTAGGTACCGATACTGTAGTTTGTCGATTGATGCTCTGCCCAATTTCTGTCTGTTGTTAAATCTGTACAAAATCTTTTGTAAACAGAACAGAACAATCATCTTGTTTATTGACACTTGTACTGCGCATAACTCTATCCCACTTATGAACAACGTTACGGTAAGTTTTTCCCCCTCTTGAAAATGACTTCAGTTGTACAATGTACAGCCATTAGATCAGGGCATTATAAAAAATGTTAAGCATTTTTACCGGCGACTTATTGTACAAACGCTCTCGCCAGATTCATTGGAAAACAAAAATTTAAAGATCGATATCCTTCAAGCAGCAAAAATCTGTCACAATGCATGGTCATAAGTTACTAAAACGACAATAGCAAATTGTTTAAAAAAAGCTGAATTCATTAAAAAATCTGACTAGCATCCAAGTGAAATTTTAGAAGAAGTGAAAAACAAAAAATGTGCCAAATTGTCGGATTTAGAAGACGTTGAAGCTCAAGTTGAAGATTCCCCAATCGCTACAACATCTGAGACTCTTCAGCAATTTCGGCTGTACATTGAGGGACAAACCAGTGTAAGTGAAGCTGTTTTTCACTCTCTTAACGTACCTGAGGATTTTGCAAACGTAAAAACAATTAATTCTACATGGCAATCGGACATTTCACAATATTTTGTTAAAGTACAATATATATTTTTATATATTGTACATAATAAAAAACATCATTTAGGCTACTTTTGATTGGTGAAAATAAACCTTATATAATAAACATAATTATTCAAAATAGTTTTTATTTCAATCATTTTGAGAACCTAAAAATTGAAAAACAATTTTACTTTTATAATTCAAATTTTTACAATGGACCCTTCAGCTTGGAATTATCCAAGATCAACTGTATAATACAAATTTCTTCCTACCTTTGACTTGCTGAACTGTAGTGAGTTTACGTTCCCAGAGATCATCAAATGGATGTGGTGTGACAGGTTCAAAGTCGACTGTATAGTGGCGCACTGCATTAGCTGTATTTGTATAACAACATTTACACATACAGGAATGGTAACGCAATCTACCTTCGTCTAAGTAAGGATGTGCCAATGCATCTACCACAGTGATTCTCTTATCCTATAATTACAAGATACATAAATTATTTAGAAATAATATCATTTTGTATCTGGAGTTAAGTAATTATAATATTTAAATTATTTAAAAATATACTTTCCAGACTTCCTGTATTACATACTTTCCTTGGAAAGTTTATTATAAAAACATGTTTGGTTCAAATTTTTAGAAAAGAGGAAAAATAACGTAGTGTGAATATTACACGAACCCATTTGAAAATCAAGCACTGCCACTGAGTAATTAGTATTTTTTTATTAACTTTATTTACAAAAATTTTCTCAGAATTAAATTCTTTACAAATTTTGTAGTTAAAGTTGCTTTGTTTGCTGGTCAATTAACGAACTTGAAGATTTATTTTATTCAAACCATATAAAACTGCTAAATTTACCCATAAAATTTGCACCCAGTTATTTTAGTACGGCTTAATTTGCCCTTTGGAGCAGAAATCAAATTTACAAATTCCAGGAAACAATTTCGGATCTAAGTATATATAACTTTATTAGTTATTTTTAGGAGAGGAATTCCTGTTAAGTATGCCAGATTCATCCTGCAACACTCTGTATAGAAATAATAAACGGTACCAGGAACTGGCACATACTTTCTCACAACATATTTAAATTATTAAACGTCACGGTGACTTGTAGGGTGGGGTAGGAGAGGTGATTTTATATTAAAGTTGTTTTCCCATAAAAATCCATAAAATAACGGAAAAACCAACTTTTCTCAAAAACGGCTCGAACGATTTTGATTAAAATTTTACAGTTTATAGTACTATAGGTCCCTAATAATCTATAAAATTTTAATCAAAATCGTTAGAGCCGTTTTTGAGAAAAATTGATTTTTCCATTATTTTAAGGGTTTTATGGGAAAATTACCCTTAAAAATTAAAAATTCACAAAAATGAAAAAACGCCTGGAGATACCGTGGATTAGTACCTCCATACCAAATTTCATCAAAATCGGACAACTGGTTTAGGCTCCAGGTCTGATAACATCCACACAGACATCACTCCGAAAACCACTTTTTTAGGTTCAGGGGGACCCAAAACGGATATTTCCACCAAAAACTCAAACTCGAAAATTTTTACGAAAACAATACTTTCTCCATATACTATGGTATAGGGGGAGAAAGTAAAAATGTATGAATGTAGTTTGTATGATCCAGTACGCTAAAGTTAGTAGTAATTGATTTTTTAACACGAACGATCCCATTCAAAAAAATATTTACCTCACAAATAGCCCAACTAGCACATATTTGTGCCAGTTGGTGTCCTTGAAATAATCTGATGGCACATATCTGAGCTGCTGTCCTCACTGAATTCTATTGTAATTTATTTCCATATATTATGGTGTATGCTAAAAGTCTGAAACTTTATAAGTAGTTTATATATAACAATGCTGCTTGATTTCTGGCTATGAAAAAATAATATTCACAACATCCGAATTGTATTGTAATAAGATCTGGTAAAAATAATACTGTAAGTTGGCACCATTGTTGTTTACTTGTTCTTTCAAGCTGACTCAGTGTGGATTGTTCTCGTATAACTAAAATAGAGTTTGAATAAAACATAATTGGATTTGATAGTGGTATGTAGTTTCATTTAAATTCCTTCATACATTTATATAGGATACAGCTAATTTATGTGTGGCAAATATAATGCCAGCTGGTATATGGTGACTAAAAACCTTATTACTATGCTCCGAATGGCACATATGTGTTACCAATAAAAAGCTCTAAAAATTTGAAGTATCATTTATTATAAATTTTACATACAAAATTTAAAACAATTTTGGTTTTCGTCTGTGGAGAGAATAGTAATATATATATAAAGACTGGTAAACTGGTGAAGTTTTCTTGTTACAGCTGGTGAGTGAAAGTAAAATACCTAGTACATATCTGTCCCACATGGGAGAGAATGTGTTATCATAATTAAATCCTCCACAACTCTTTACTTACTTTAGCTATGTTTCAACAACAAATTAAAAACACAAAGAAAAATTCATTCAGTTAAAATATCTGCCACTTTATACTTAATAAAAACAAAAAAATTTAATTAATTAAATAACAAGTGAAAAAACATAGACCAAGACCGGGAGTTGAACCCGGGACCTTCACGTTTCCGTCGTGATGCTCTGCCAACTGAGCTACCCTGATCGCTCCAAATATTGGTCGATGTTATCTCACCACACTTTAATTGCAGTAAAACCGTACAAGTGAGATAACATCGACCAATATTTGGAGCGATCAGGGTAGCTCAGGTGGCAGAGCATCACGACGGAAACGTGAAGGTCCCGGGTCCAACTCCCGGTCTTGGTCTGTTTTTCACTTGTTATTTAATTAAATATCCCTTGCTGGGGAAGTGTGAAAAAATTGAATCATTTATATAATATATCAACTAATATAAACTTCTTTTATATTAATTCTGTACAAGTATAGTTTTCTAATTAGCTTGTGTAACGACACACTACCTCTAAGTCAGCATCGACGCTAATTTAAATTTTTTATAATAAAAATTTTAAAATCTAATATTCAATATTGTGTTGTGGTTATTGTAAATAAATGATGCACAGCGAGAGAAAGAGGGTCTTGGAAGAGATAAGACCATACAAGAAGGGGGCATATGCGCATGCCGCTCCAGCAGGCCTATAAATACTGGCTTCGTTCAATAGGATTCATTCTGTTTTGTTCTACAGCACCTATCTTTCTCTCTCACATTTTCTTATTGCTCTTTCCATGGCCTGCCGGTTGATCCCGATAGCACGGGCTACCTCGTTCGTTGTCTGATGACTGATCCCGACAGCATTCTACCTCGTTCGTTGTCAGAAGGCTATCTCTCCAGGACGAACTTTCCTTCGTAACTCCTACCAAATCATTTATACTGAATACACATATTTTCGAGCCCTTCTGAACCCTGACAAATAGAACCTCTATCCGGTTTCCTAAACCTTAATGCCCAACAGCTTGCGACTAAAATGCCCTAATAGATTAAAATAAAAGGCATACAATTTTAACTTACAGGATCAAAAACAAGCATTTGGCACAAAAGATGAACAGCTTCGTGTGTGGCTTGTGTTGACAGTGTGTATAATGCGGCCAAGGACTGTGGCTTAACTCGTTGTCTCAGCATGTGTGAACGAGCACCTTCGCAAGCGTGTCTCATGTCTTCAAGTGTTGGTGTGCCAAGAAGTTCTGTTATCAATTCAAGCTGTAATAAACCATATATTAGTTATAAGTATTACTTAAACAAGGCCCATACAAAACGTAATAAATAAATTCAAATATACTTCAATAGTATAATAATTTAAACTTATAGTACCAATTTAAAAAATAAATTGGTTTTATTTCTTAGAAATTGATACAGTTGTAACATTGCTATTATTGTGAGGCGAAATAAGAAGCTTCGATTTGTTGAAAAAATTTTACATCGCACTTCACATGGATAAATTCTATGTTCGTATCTGCCATGTTTTTTATGTCTCAAGTTCACCTTAGTTAGTTTTCGCTTTATAATGTTATACTATTTAGTTTCGAAGACTAAACTATTAGTCATTCTTAACTTCTAGGAAAATTGAACACAAAGCACACAACTCTTGTACAAAAGTCTTGCGAAACAGCATAAATTATTTAGCTGTTTACGCTATAACCTTAAAATTCATATTAATGTATACATTTTAGGCACAAAACCAAAAACATAATTATAACAGATGAGCAAAAATTAGATGTTCTTAATAATTTTTTTTAAATTCTTTACGGTACCCTATGTTAGAGAAAACTAAAAATAAATTATGGTATTTAACAAAATTGCTGGAAAGTGTAAATCATAATAAAATAAATGTAGAATTAAAAAATAATCATCTTATTATTTTCTGATTCAATCAATTGTATAAGAACATAATTTAATGAAAAGTGCATAATTTGGGGGGGAATTCCTAAACTAATATTTTAAAACAAATTAACTCTTTTTAATATTTACAAATAAATATTTACTTTTTTAATTACTTTTCATTCATTTAAAAATACTGTCTCAAAAATCAAATACCCAACATCTCTGTTAAAAACTCTAGCAGTCTTGTGTTATATACAAATTCAACAAACAGAAATTTACATTCTTTCATTCCTTTAAAATATCTGGTAGTTCTTATAAAAAGTGTTTTTATATTTACATCCACAATTTTCTCTTACTCTATATTGAGCTAAATTAAAATTAGAAAACTTTCATTTAAAGAAACTGTTAAAGATCCGCATTCTTTTCTGTTAACTGAAAATTTCCCATTCATTTTTCTCCATTATAATCTTAAAATTTGTAATTTTAATTAACTTAGAGTCATCACAAACATTTTCTGTAATTGGTTTAGATAAGACTACTTTTAGTTCTCCTTCCTCGTAATTTTTGCAATATTTGTGACAAAATTATTTTATTCAAGTTTTCTACAAATAGCCATAGATGTACACTCTCATTAGTTTTATTTCCAAGCAACTCAGTCAGAGAACATTTAACTTTAAATGTAATTTTAATTGAGACTTCCACAACCAAAAATTTAAAAATACATTTTAAAAACTAATTGGGTTATAAAATGGTAAAATTTGAGAAAGATGAAGACAGTTACTTGTAATATTTAGAAATGTTTAAGATGGTTGAAACTGGGATATTTAAGGTATAAAAAGTATTTTTTATCTATGTGATTCTAAACTTATTTATTAATATTTTTACTTTCTCTTACTTTTTTTAAATGTTCTAAAAATATATAGTTTTAAATATATTTCTGAAAGCCGGTCAGCTAATTTCTGTATTTTTGTTTGTTTTTCTTTTATGTCTATGTATATATATATATATATATATATATTTGTGTGTGTGTGTATGTATTTGTGTTTTTCTTTTTTAAATTGTTTTATTTACTCACTACCTCGAACACGTTTTTAAAACATCGAGGTACTTTAAATTGTTTCCTTATATTATGATAGTTTTGTAAATAGAGCTATTTTTACTTTCTCCACCCTATACGTAGTATATGGAGAAAGTATTGTTTTCGTAAAAATGTTCGAATTTGAATTTTCAGTTGATTTATCTGTTTTGGTGCTCCCAGAACCCCAAAAAATGGTTTAGTGCAATTATCTGTGTTGGTGCTCCCTGAACCCAAAAATATTTTCAGTGGAATTTTTTGTTTTGGTGCTCCCTGAACCCAAAAAAGTGTTTTTAGAGTGGTGTCTGTCTGTCAGTCTGTCTGTATGGATACACGACCAGAGAGGACACTATTGGTCCGATTTTCATGAAATTTGGTATGTAGGTACTATAGTTCATTTCACCTCAGCGTGAGGCAAAACCAAATGACCGTAATAAAACCCTTACCCTTAGGCCTATTGTGCGACATCGGGGATGGGCATTTGTCGTCTGCCTTTGTGTTAGAGTTATTGCTGTTTGTCCCAGTGTCATTGTGCAAACTTTTTTAATTGAAAGAAAAACTTAAAACAAAATATATCACTCGCTGTGTTTTGATCGCGTGATTATTTTTATACCAAATATGAAGGAAATCGGTTGATTTTGGGGAAGGCAAAGTAAATAGTTAAATCCTAACTCTAATACAAAGGCAGGCGACAAGTGCCCATCCCCGATGTCGCACAATAGGCCTAAGGGTAAGGGTTTTATTACGGTCATTTGGTTTTGCCTCACGCTGAGGTGAAATGAACTATAAACCCTAATATCTCCCGGCGTTTTTTTCATTTTTTGGAATTTTTAATTTTTAAGGGTAATTTACCCCTAAAAACCCATAAAAAACGACAAAAATGCAAATTTCTCAAAAACGGCTCTAACGATTTTGATCAAATTTTCAGTATTTATAGTGCTTAAGATGCCAAACAAAATGAGACCAACCGCTTTTATCAAAACTTCGGCGTTTTATAATTATGGGGAAATGTTTAAAAATAAACAAGTTTATGTTGTCAATCTAGCATCGCGGCGGCGGCCGCACGGGGTAGCACCATGGTAGCGATCACGGCCAGTAATTCAAAGGTCGCGCGATCGAATCCCGCCTAGGACAATAATTTTTTTATACGATTGACGTAGGTAGAATATTATTTTTTGTTTTGTTCTAAAACGTAATAAATAAAATGATTGAAAACAATATTATTTTGACTACAGTAAGTTGGGAGAAAGTTTGTGTCAGTTACCTGATACCGTTTATTTATGTTTAGCTTATTTAGAAAGTTCAAGAAAATATTTTCTTGGTGAAACTGATTTAATAATGAGTGGCTTTAGTTTTGGGACAGTGCAGCTATATAACTACCTACTTTGAAAGGTCAAAAGCACTTATTTTATATCACAAATAACATGTTTTTGTGAGGACATTTCACAATCTCTGTTACAGTTTTTGTTAAAGACAATTGCAACATCTCATTTTCCACAGCACAACATTTAATTAACAATATAAATAGAGCTTAGTTCTTATATAAAGTCTGAAAAACAAATTACTAGAGCGAGAAGGTGAACTAGTCAAGTGTGGAAAGTGTACAGATAGTTTGTACTACAAGAATAACAGGCAGTAAAATTAGCTGAATGGACAAATAGGCTGATTCTGTAAGATGAGATCTTTTTGGCACGGTTGTTTTTATTAGATGCTTGCAAAAACTATTTATTTTGAGAAATAACAAGTCACTTTCAAAATTATATGCAGAAAAATATGAGAATGTTTTCCATTAGAAAATAAATGTACTGAACTATTTTATTATTTTTTTTAGATCCATTAATGAAGATGTTAACAGAGCTTCAAACATGATTTAACAGAAATATCTTAGTTATTAAAATTATATGCAAAATAAATTCTATTTCCTATTCCTCGTGATTTAGATACTTTGACCCCCAAACCCCCGCCCCCCCTAAGATATCGAATTTATTTAAAACCCTTTCTTAGTAAGCACCTATGGCCCTAGAGGAAGCTTCATACCAAATTTCGTTCTAATCCGTTCAGTAGTTTTTGAGAAATTTTGATTTAGTAAATTTGACCCACCCCCAAAACCCCCTAAAATTTCGCATTTTTTTAAAACCTTTCTTAGTTAGCACCTATGGCCCTAGAAGAAGCTACATACCAAATTTCGATCCAATCCGTTCAGTAGTTTTGGAGAAATCTAGATTTTTAGTTACTTTGGTCCCCAAACCCCCCTAAAATTTCGAATTTTTTTAAACCCTTTCTTAGCGAGCGCCTATAGCCCTAGAGGAAGCTACATACCAAATTTCATTCCAATCTGTTCGTTAATTTTGGAGAAATCGTGATTTAGTAATTTTTACCCACCAAACCCCCCTAAAATTTCCAATTTTTTGAAACCCTTTTTTAGTGAACACTTATGGCCCTAGAGGAAGCTACATACCAAATTTCATTCCAATCCGTTCGGTAGTTTTGAAGAAATCGTGATTTAATAACTTTGATCCCCCAAAACCCCCCTAAAATTTCGAATTTTTTCAAACCCTTTCTTAGTAAGCACCTATGGCCCTAGAGGAAGCTACATACCTAATTTCATTTCAATCCGTTTGGTAGTTTTTGAGAAATCATGATGAGTGAGTCAGTGAGTGAGTGAGTGAGTGGTATTTCGCTTTTATATATATAGATTTGAACGTACAATTTGAATATTGTAAATGAACCTTATCTAGTAGATTGATTAAGCAATCATACCAAAACAATTCAGTTGAGTTACAAGGCAAAGTTGATTCAGTTTTGTATATAGCCTAAATATAAATGAGTAATTACATCAAGTTAACTATACATTTCTGTAGTCAATATAAGATTATGTCTTTTGCATATTTCATTTTTTTGTTTATGTAAATTAAATACAACTTCACTGTTTAGGTAGAACCTTTGACATTAAGAAATTTTAATTACAAATGATTTTGTTATCTATCTTAAATTTCAGAAAACTCCATAACAAAGTATACATATTAAATACAATTATTTATGATTTTTGTATCTAATTTATGCTAGACGCCTCTAGTAACTACACCAAAATGGTCAGCTAGGACATAGTGAAAAGATGCCAGTTCTAAAGATAAATGTCCAAAAACTTTAGCAAGGCAAATTTTAAACTGGAATATAAGTACAGTAGAGCGTCGATAATGCGGATGTCAAAAATCCGGACCGTCAACAATCCAGATTCAATTCCGACTAAAAAAACTTGAAGTGAATATTTGTCAAAAACTTTGAAACAACAGATTCGACGGGGTCATTGTATCGCTACAGACTTCAGTGATACAGTTCATTAAAAAAATTAATATGAAAGATAGCATTTACATGGTTCCAGATACTTGGGACAATCTCGTCAAAAGCAACTTGCAAAGAGCCTGAAATAAATTATGACCTGAAGAACAAAGTAAAGAAATTGCAAATGATAAAGACTGAGGAGTAAACGAAGTGGCAGAAATATGCAGCACGATCCCCATTGAATTCGAACAATGCTAATGCCATTGAGTGGTTGGCTGTTGATAACAATGATCCTGAATACCAGATTTTAAACGACCAAGAAATAGCTTCCATGGTGTCTGAAGGACAGAAAGATTTGAACCAGGTGGGGAAATTAAAGAGGCAGTGCCTACTCATTCACAAGTTTTTATTACAGCAAAGACTATGATGTCATGGCTTGAAAAACAGATAGAGAGTACACAATTCCAGCTCATTCTATTAAAACGAATCGAAGAATTGGCTGCAAAAAAGCAAACCACTACTGCAGTTCAAAATTAATAGCAGATTTTTTAAGAGCTCTGACAATTTATAAACTGTACAGTAATCTGTAAATATTAAGGGTCTTCTATACCTTGAAGAAAACTCCCGAGTGTACAGTATGATTTCAATGCAAAAGGCCTGACTCAAGCCGCAAAATCGTTGAAACATGCATTCGTAATACCGTGTTTTGGATTCTATTTATAAATTAATAATTTGGGAAACTACTTTAAGTTATAAAGACGGCTTTATATTTTTTTCGTGTTACCTTAAAATATGGAAATTATTGCTTAAAACTCCCAAAAAATGCGTTGAAAATAATCGATTTTTACTCATTTAAACTGTTGATTAAAAGGAGTTGCCGACGATTTCTTTCAAATATGAGGTATAAGACAAAAGCACAAAGCCTTTAAAAACAATTTAAGATGTTTCACAACTTTTTAGGTTGAAAAACGGCGTCCGAAACACGGTAATACGAAGTGCATATTTTTGCTGTTTTACGCAAGGTATAGAAGACCCTTAAAACAAATTTTATACATAATGTTATATCGTTAAAATACTTATAAATTCATATACTGTATATTAATTAATGGTTTTATTTATCTGCTCTAATTAATTAAACACTAAAGTTAATTATTAACAGTTTTCTTTATGTTTAAGTCATCAAATGGCCATTTTTGGTTCTTTTTGAAAATCCGGACTGGGTCCAGTCTCAATTACTCCAGATCATTGACGCTCTACTGTATGAAAAAACAAATCTACCCTCAATTATAAGTTTGTACTGAATTAAGTATTGTAAAAATATCACAGCTTCAGTATGTTGATGGTGTCTAACCTGCTGAACAGGACTCTGAGCTTGGAACAGAATGCGTCTTCCCAGTAACTCTCCAAAAATGCATCCCACGCTCCACACATCTACGGCAGCAGTATAATGCCGAGCGCCCATTAGGATCTCAGGAGCTCTGTAGTACTGGGTTACCACTTCTTGTGTCATGTGCTTGCATTGGTCAGGTTCTTCCACACGTGCCAGTCCGAAATCACAAATCTGAACATAATAAGTGTAATATATATTAACACCTCATTTTTTCTTGAATGTTGAAATAGAACCTTTATTTCGTTGGACAAATTTGAACACCACTAATCTATTTTTTCAGGAAGAAGTAAGTAGTGTAACAACTCTCAAAGGACGACTATGTCATTGAAGTGTACATACATGTAATAAACATAATTGGTCATTTACTTATTTAGTTACTATTTATGTTTTTGTGGTTCGGGGTTTTGCTTTATTCAGTGAAGAAACAATTTTTCATCACAACAGAATTGCCTCAACTCATTCATGTAGGCAATTTTTTTCATGTAGGCCTACCTACTTATTTTTGTTAGTAATATAATATATTATAGCTTTGAATAAATAATAAATTCGACTAAGATTCCAGTACGCTTATGTATCTTGTGGATATAGATATACTCGTTTATCCGTTATCATGCCTTGTGCCTTATCAGATTCTGTTAACATATCCCTTGTGGTAAAACAGTTTAGTTTCCCGTAATTGCATTTACAAGTGTTAGGTTAAGTTAACCATTTATTAATTATATAGTTTTCTCAAACTGTTAACCTGGTTAATCTGTGAGTGGTCTTTGCATTGGGTTTCCCGGGTTTTCAGTGATCCATGGCCAAACTTATGTAAAAATATTTGACTATTTAGCTTAATAGTGCAACATTTGTAGAAGAACCACCCAGTATGTTAGAGGTATATTCTATGGTGAAAATTCAAACACTGAACTTTTAGAGTTATTTTTAAGACCAAAAGCACAGATGGGCTATCATTCCCAGAAATATCTTTTACTCTAGACAAATATACATGGACTTCAACTAGATACATTGAGCTACCACATAAAGTGCACCAATTACTGGGCTACAGTGCCGCTACTTTATACATACATATGGATTGACAAAACATTATTCTTACCTTCAATACGCAATTACTATTAACCAGAAGATTTCCAGGCTTGATGTCTCTGTGTAGAATCCTTGCTGAGTGCAGATATTTCAAACCTTTAACAAACAAAGAAATACAATTGTAATATTGTTTTCATCACTCCGTACCGAAAGTAGCTACTTTCGATGTCAGCTGGTAGCAACGAAAACGATCGTTTCCCAAGCTCTAATTTAGAGCAAGGGAAAATCGATCAGCTGATTTTCCCTTGCTCTAAATTTGTTTTCCCTTGCTCTCAATTAGTTTTCCATTTGCCCGCTACGCGCTCTGACGTCGCTTTGCCGTTTATTCTTACAATTTATATCAGCTGTTCTTATTGTTCAACAATGTAAACCGAAAACAGGAATAGGTATAAATGAGTTTTGCTGTGTTGTTATTATAGCGCATGTTTAAAATCTCTCGAAATATGTCTAATATTCCTGACAATTTGATACAAAAAGCTACATAATTGAGAAATATAATAGTTTGCATTTTACTGAGGTTTCTTCTTCAGCATTGTGTGTATTTTTGCGTCGTGATGAAAAGTACCGTTCATAACTTGTACCGAAAGTGATTTTCCGGCACTTGCTCCAATTATTCCCGTACTCGGCTTCGCCTCGTACGTGAAACTTGAGCGCGCACCGGAAAGTGCCACTTTAGGTACTAGTAATGAAATATACTATTACAACATTTCAATAAAACCAAACCATTTCATATTTGTATGTAGAATGCCCAAACAAACCATTTAATTACAAAAACATCTTATCTTGTAGAGTGTTTGTCCACTATACTTGCACTGCAAGATTAATACAGACATGTAAACAATGTACATGCACAATAATTTTCTTACATAGTAGTGCAATAATTTTATTGTTTTCTATGAGATCGGGAGCAATATGCTTTCTACTGCGGCAAAATTCCTGAACCCCAACAATAATTAACAGTATTGCTTGTAATGTAAACAAGATAAAGTAAGTTTACTGGGTCATGGTGTTTACACTTTATAATTCAGATTTTTCAGCAAATGTAATTGGGTCATTCTCTGAATAAGGTACAAATTGAGTAGGAGAGATACATTTTTTTTTAAATGTGCAATAATATTAATTTGTATTAATTGTTCTAATACTAAAGAACACTACTATATATGCGGTCAAGTTTTTTAAGTTGATTTTACAAAATTATGAACAATTTATTTTCATATGCTGTCCATGGAGGATATACTTATTCCACGGAGGGGATTGTCAAACTCAATAAGTAAACTATATTTAAATTATTTATGACTAAGACATCTTGTAGCTACCATTTACTAAATCAATATCAAATACAACTAATCAAATTAAATAACAGTAAAAAATGACTGAAGATGACGACTTTGTCGTTGAAACTCGTTTGACGAATAAACATATTTTTTGTGAGAAGTGTGTTCATTTTTATTTTCACTTTAAAAAAAAACCCATTTATTAAATAGGAAAAAAGACAAATAGCCTGTTTCTAGCATTTGGTAATACAGTAGTAAAAACTTTGTATTTAGTTGCATATGTGCTGTTTTAAAAATGATAATAAATAAGCTTGAATTTTAAAATTTTATAATGTTTGGGGGAACTAAAAAAGGAGGGGGTGGGGTTAAAGATTATCTGCCCAGAAAGCTAGCTACCTGATATCAGGCCGGATGACAGGGAAGAATAGATTAGAGTTTTGTGGGAGGGCAAACTTATAAATTGCAGTATTTAAAAAATTATAATATTATTCTAAATAGTAAAATACAAATCATGTTTGTGAATATTTGTTTTTAATATGTATGATTGCTAATGGTAGTGTGGGCTTAATTTAATTCTCAAAATAAATGTTACTTCATAGTAGACCTATAATATTATATGTTTAACAGTTCGAGGCAGCCGATGAATAACACATAATTAAATTTTGCCTGAGTTAAAAAAAACTGATAGTAGTAGATTTTAAATTAATCTCACAAAAAAAATAGATTCCCATAGCACTGGAGCAAACATATTTAAACAGTTATTCAAACTGAACTGTTAATAACTGTTGTGTAATTTTCTCGAATGGATATCAATACACAATACATACACGGGATAGGATTGTAGCTCCTCCTAAAGGACCTGAGGACCGGATACGGATGCACAGCGGTTTGCCTTTAGCTTCAAGTTATATAATCTAAACCCACAGAACTGGTTTCTCCTTCTGCAGAGAAGTCAAACAAAGGGATTTCTAGTGTACAGTTTTCAATGTAGACTTTGAGATGTGAGAATATTTCGGCCAATTAATATAACTGCTAAAATATTGGTTGAATCTTAAAAAAAAAAAACAATGTACTAACTTAGGTTTAAACTTTGAAAGCATATTTATGTATTAACAAAATTAAATTATGTTAAGCTTCACCCCATTTTGAAGAATCGATTATATATTATTTCTCGAAAGATTTTTTTGTCGCTAAGCGATATCTCCCTTAATTCTTCATCAAAATGAATTATTCAAGCATCATTTTAAAGCTAATGTTCCCCGCTATTGCCGAAAAATAGACAAACAGCTTAAAATTTATGTTTTGGTTACAAAAATGTATTAAAAAAAACTTTGATATTATACTCCATATGGTTCCTAATGAAAGGCGCTATCTATTAACAGTCTGTTTAACTAACAAGACAGCTGTTAGTTTGATTGTTTACATTCCATATGCAAGTGATATAAACTGTTATTTATAAACCAATGTTAAATAAATAAACGTATAATTAACTGAACTAAATCAACGTGAGTACTGTACTCACAATTTGTGAAGTATTCACAGCTAGTGTGTTTAAACAAGTTTTAAAGTAATTTGGCTTAAGAGTGATTAGGTAATCATTTTGAGATTTCAAATTTAGTATAGCCTATAGTACACTATACCTCGCGCAAAGATTCGTGGCGGATGTGAGATTAGGACGGTCGGTGAGGTGTCCCCACCCCTAATTAGCCCTCGCTCGCTTCTGGTTTTGTTCATGAGTCGCCTACTACTGGGCTTAAGGCACAGTCGGTACAATTTTTTGCATTTCGCCATAAACGTCATTTTTGTAATCTGCATGAAATAACAAGAACATTAAGTCCAAACACGATATAATTGCGATGTTATTAAGTATTCACTTTGTTTTAAAATAAAAGACAGTTTACAGGACAAGATATATTTTTAATATGGTTAGTAGCATAGAAATTATATCGTGTTTGGATTTAATGTTCTTGTTATTTAATGCAGATTACAAAAATTACGTTATTTTTACACTTTATGACGAAACTAGCTGATGTACCCGTTCTTCGCACGGGAAAACTGCGTGTAATTTGAGAAACTTAATTTTAATTACTATGTTTGTGTTTGCCCGTTACTTTACCATTCGTTGACAATGGCTAGATCCAGTTTCGCCACGGAGAGGCCGGCAAACATGGAGAACATATTATTTACTTATTTACAATTTTTACAATAACATTTTTACAATAACACTGTTATATATATAAGCTAGTTATTTATATAAGTCGGTAGTTTTGAAGAAATCGTTTTTTAATAACTTTGATCCCCCCAAACTCCCCCTAAAATTTCAAATATTGTCAATCACTTTCTTAGTGAGCACCTATGGCCCTAGAGGAAGCTACATACCAAATTTAATTCCAATCCATTCGGTAGTTTTGAAGAAGTCGTTTTTTAATAAATTTTATCCCCCAAATCCCCCCTAAAATTTCGAATTTTTTCAACGCCTTTCTTAGTGAGCACCTATGGCCATAGAGAAAGCTACATAAAAAATTCAATTCCAATCCATTCGGTAGTTTTGAAAAAGTCGTTTTTTAATAAATTTGATCCCCCAAAAACCCCCTAAAATTTCGAATTTTTTCAAACCCTTTCTTAGTGAGCACCTATGGCCCTAGAGAAAGCTACATACCAAATTTAATTCCAATCCATTCAGTAGTTTTAAAGAAGTCGTTTTTTAATAATTTTGATCCCCCCAAACCCCCCTAAAATTTCGAATTTTTTCAAACCCTATCTTAGTGAGCACCTATGGCCCTAGAGGAAGCTACATACCAAATTTAATTCCAATCCTTTCGTTAGTTTTGAAGAAGTCATTTTTTAATAACTTTTATCCCCCCCCAAACCCCCTAAAATTTCGAATTTTTTCAAACCCTTTCTTAGTGACCACCTATGGCCCTAGAGGAAGCTACATACCAAATTTCATTCAAATCCGTTCGGTAGTTTTGAAGAAGTAATTTTTTAATAACTTTGATCCCCCCCCAAACCCCCTAAATTTTCGAATTTTTTCAAACCCTTTCTTAGTGAGCACCTATGGCCCTAGAGGAAGCTACATACCAAATTTAATTCAAATCCATTTGGTAGTTTTGAAGAAGTCATTTTTTAATAACTTTGATCCCCCCCAAACCCCCTAAAATTTCAAATTTTTTCAAACCCTTTCTTAGTGAGCACCTATGGCCCTAGAGGAAGCTACATACCAAATTTCATTCCAATCCGTTCGGTAGTTTTGAAGAAGTCATTTTTTAATAACTTTGATCTCCCCCCAACCCCCCTAAAATTTCGAATTTTTTCAAACCCTTTCTTAGTGAGCACCTATGGCCCTAGAGGAAGCTACATACCAAATTTCATTCCAATCCGTTCGGTAGTTTTTGAGAAATCGTGATGAGTCAGTGAGTCAGTGGGTTTTGGCTTTTATATTTTTATATAGATGCAAAAAATTGTACCGACTGGGCCGCCCAGTAGGTGACTCATGACCAAAACCCGGAGCGGCAGAGCGAGGGCTAATTAGGGGTAAGGACACCTCCCCGACCCTAAGCTCTCAGCCGCCACGAATCTTTGTGGTAAATACATGACGACCACGAAGGAGGTAAAACAATTATAAAAGTGCCAGCTGGGGATACACGGAAAAAAGTTACAGTAGTTTTTCTGTGACAGTAAGTTTTCAAATAAGGTTACTCAGTAGTATCCTTTTGTGCCAATTAAGCATAATCCCCATCCTTGCTTCCCTTAATCAAACATAATCCTTAACATAAAAAAAACGCAATGCCACATAAGAATAAACAAATGTATAGAAATGAAATCAAACGAAGTTATATAGTCGGATCACGCTCCAGAATGAGACCACTTGTATTTTTTTTTCGTGGATAACGAAAATCAGGGCCCCACTGCTATAAAATGGTTGCAACACCCCTAAAAATGTAAAAAACACCCCTTTATGTGGGGGCGTTTCTAGCTAATTTGAATAAAATTTTTTATAAAATCAAGTATTGGGTAACCAGAGTTGTGAACCCATTCGAAAATTAACGTAAAATAAAAAACGGATAAAAAATTGGTTTTCACTTTTTCATTTGAATTTGCATGAACGACAATGTTTTAATACCTAATTTAATGAAAATAATCTATACCTACAAACATAACATGTTTGGATGCCTTTCGATAATAGTTCCGACAATGAAATCAATCAAACGAATAATAGTGTTTGGCAAATGCCTATTCAACACTTTTTAGGCCTAATAGTTTGCAGTGAGAATAGAAAACACAATTGAATTTTTTGACTGACCTTCAAAGTTCATTGACCAGGGAATCAAAAATATTTTGGGATTGAATGTATTTTCGTAAACGCGGTAGTAGCGTCATAGATATTGATACGGTAGACTGTTATTGCAGTCCAATATAAAACCATTTAATCAAACCTCAGTGAATATGTTTAAAATGTCGGTAGTTTTAACAGTTATTTATCCATGTCATCCGACTATTTCAAGTTCAACAAACTAAATTTAAAGTAAACACCGCTGTCCATCATTCTGATTGTTATCTTTTTCCACGAAACCCCGCATTGACAGCATCGCTCGCTGAACAAAGACGGGTCGTTTCTAACATTAAAATTAGTTCGGCCGTCTGGATTCTGAAACAAACACATTACCCAGCCAGCACAGTTAATGGTGGACATTAAACATTTATAATGACTAAAACAAATATGATTTTGCAACTTTTAACTGTTACCATTTTGAAACGGATGAACGGTCCGCTATAAACATTGGTTGGCACGTTAAACTTTATGTCTAGCCTACTTGTGAAATGAATTAGACCACAAATGTCGTGGGAAAAAAGACCGACAGGCGCCTAACGTGAGAGAATATGCTATTCTTTCGGAAAACAGTTCGAGATGCGCCAATTTATTTACCAAATTGAAGACCAAACATTCGATCTATTTTGCTTACGTTAGGTATGTTATTTTCGCTGCCATCCTGACATCTCAAATAGCTTGAAGATAATTTATTACATTGCGTTAGAATTAATTGATGGGATATTTTAAGTCTTTTCCTGGTCGTTGTACTAGAAAATGAATAATAGATTCCTAATTATCACAATATAGAAAGTACGTTTAATTAAATTTGACTACAAATCCATATTACAATTACAGAGTTTTTAAACTCTGTTTCAGAAAGGAAGCAAATAAAGTTGCCAATTTTTTTATTTAAACATCTGAAGTATTTACTAAATTGTAATAACTTTGAGATATTCCATCAAAACTAATTAATATCATCGCAAATAATAAAACAGCTATTTAAACTCATCGACATAGGCTTTTCCATAAGTAAATACGAAATATAGGCTGCAAAAAGGGTATTTTAAACTACAGTTTGATCTAAAATATATTATGTTCAACTAATACGAGTAACTTATTCCACTAAAAAACCTCCAAGAAATAAATAAACATCAGTTTTACAATATTCCAAATAGCTTATTGGCAGGATGATTAACCTATCTGATACCAAAATATCTAATGAATATCCACATTTTGGGTGCATTTTCCAAATATACATTACCCAAAGGATTCTTTTGAAAAAATAATTAATAAACTAAAACATGAACAGGGTTTTATTGTGAGCGTTAATAATATACTTTTCTACCTAAACCGTGTGCCATGTTAAATCATTTTGGTTGGTATGGGAAGGGCGCAGTAATATTCCCATGTACAAAAGTTAATATTTGGTTTCCATTTTGAGTAAATTAGTTCAAAGTAGATGATTTGTAATTTAATAGGTCCTACCTACCTTTGAATGAGGCTTTATCGAAACCGTCAAAAAGTCAAATTATTTTATTAAAATTAATGTATGACTAGGGGCTCTGCCCCTGGACGCTCCGCGTCCCAACCCCGCCTCGGCCTCAAATAGCTGCTTCACTTCGCTCGCAGTTGGAAAATTTTACCTAATCTAAAAAAAAATGGTAGTTGTGAAGAATTATAAAAAAACCTGATTCTAATAATTAGCCCAATTGGTGTTTTGGTTCATTGTAGGCCCACCCTAAAATTATGTTCAGTTTTTGATCCAAATTAGCTGTTTTATATATAATAGGTTTGTAACAACCAATGTTTGAATTGAATTAAAATATAGTTAGCATTTTTCGTTGATTTTTGTTTTTAGTTTGTCAATGTAACCTCAAAAAGGTAATACTCTTCAAATTTTCTAAGTAATGTTGCTACGGTAATGAAAGTAAACAAACATGATGTGTTGCTAAGTTTTTTATACGAACAGCTGTTTTTGTGCCACTGATAAAATCAGCTGTTTTTGATAAAATCAATAGAAATCTTTCTTCCATAAGATTAACATTGAAACTTTGAGGGCCACTGGGGCGTAGCCTTAATGTCCTAGGACTTTGGTAAATGGCCTAAAACCTTCCCAGGGTTAACCTGTGTTACTATGCAAAATTTAAAAGCAATCGGATGAACGGTATACGAACGCAAAGTGGACAAAGAACCAAAAAAAAAACCCCCCATAAGGAATACACAGCAGAAATTTGCATTTGATTATAACGTTTGTAAGGCGAAAGATACATGATTTGTAATGCTTGATGGCAAATCTGGGCGTGCATACCTTTAATTTAAGACCTCAATTATGAAAATCGGTCGGGTAGAAGAGCCGAACGGACTCGGAAAAGAAAAACAGAATTTTTTTAATATATAAGATGATGAATGCGTTCTTATGGATGAATAGTAAATCCTACGCTTGCTTATATTGTACAAGACACTAAAATTAAATAGCAGTAGTTTTGCTACTATAGTTTTTTTTATAATTTGATTATCCTATTAACAACCCATGTCTAGCAAAAAATAATTACAAAACAAGATGAAAAGATAGAACACTTTTTCGAGGCTTGGGATCGTGTTTTTTTTAAATACTCAAAAATGTGACGTTTTTGTCCCACACGTCACCTTGCTGCCACGATAGAAAGCTCAAAAACTTTTCATCTCTCCGCAATAAAATTACGAAGATTTTGGCACCACTAGAAATTTTCTACGACGTCTGTCAGTGCACATATTGTGTCAACAGACAGACAGAAAATTTTACCCCCACTTTTTATGACTTTTCTCGACGTTTTCGAGGTGTCTGAACACGATAAAGCAATTAAAAATGTTTACAATTTTCGCAAGATTTCAATACTTTGGCATTTTAATGCGAGCCGAAGTAATTAACCTAAAATCTCTATCCAAATTGTTTGATCATTGTATTACAATTAACATGCACGCTTTCGTTAGGAACGGTTCGCTATCATATTACACCATTACTCCCAATTATATAATTAAAAACTCCTCAAATGGTTCATCCCCGATCCCCGAAGCATGTTTAGAAATTTTGTGCAAAGCCAAAAGGAATAGGGTTGTCAACTGACGTCATCGTGTCTCGAGGGGGTGACCTCCCTCTTGGCCTGCCTCCTCCCCCCACCTCATCATACAGACGCCGATGATCTGTAAAACCATGACGAGGCGAGAAATCCTAGTCGACTCATAAACAATTGCCTGGCGTAGTTACATGCTAGTTAAAACTTCTAAAGCGTAAACGTCGCATTTGGAAAATGTCTGCTTTAATTCATACTACGCTAATTAGTTTTGTACCTACAAATAATTTTAAACCGTCGTTTCAAAGCATATCCGTATTGAACAGATTTATATTTAAACGTTAATTATCAGAGAAGAAGTACAGCAAGAGATGTATATATAATTGTGGTAGCAAAGTCAAAATTTCCATGTCATGAAATAACAATTAAACATTTGAAGAAATGTCAAGAAAGAAACTCAATAAAAGTGGTAGACTAAAAAAACAAGAAAAAATTAAAAGACTATTATACTGGGCGCGACCATTTCGCTATTATCGCTGGTGGTTTTGGTTTTGTCTGAATTAAAATGGATGTAAAACTGTTTATTCGTGAAGTGTTTGTCAAAAATGGTACTACAAGAAATCAACTAATTTTAAATAAATTATAACAGTAGGCCTACATTTTTAAAACTCAGATATGTTGCCAAGTCAAGTTTTAAAACTCAGCCGGGTGCCAGCGGACCGGCTGTTCAATGTAGTAAGCGGCACGTACAGTTGGGTTTGACTCAAAAGTGAAACATTTTTGAATATTCCATTAGACATCTTTATATCTTTTATCTGTGATAACACATAATAAATTGGAAAATGCTGTATCTTCACAATCTTCACTACGTCCATATCAAGGACCGAAATAACTGAGATGGTCTGAAGCTGTTCCGTCGAAGCCGTAGGCCACTGGAATCTGTTTTGTGCGTTAAACATAGACTACGTTAAAACAACGAATAGAGGATTACAGTAGATAAAGAAGGAGATAACAATTAGAAGAGAAAAGACAATTGAACACTAGACAAAGAAAATATTTTGAGAAACGAATTTGTTTATGAGAATAAAAGATGTTGAAAATAAATAATATCAGAGTTATATAGTACATAATAAGATGGAATAACAAATAATAAAGAAGAGGAAATTTGAGAAAAAATACATAAGAATTGTGAAGACAAGAAGCAAACTAAAGTTTATTGAAGAATATTGACAACTTTGAAGCAATGTATTATACTTTTCAGAGTATTTGTTACCTACCTACCTACATAAGAGGAAGAAATCAATCTTACAAAATAAGCAGCCACACAATTTAATGCCTACAATATTTTCTATTTCTACCCCTCAAGCATGCCCGAGACAGAGGATGTCCTTGAGATGCTGGCCTGGGGCGTTAAACCTTTTCCCTCTACGACCCTAACAAACCCTAGACTCCAGACAGAAAGAGGTATTCTGGGCATTTATCTGAACTAAAGAACCCATTACAGACTGGCATCTTTATTATAAAAAAACAAAACAATTCAACATTATTCCGTCCGAGATAGCCAAAATAGGTTTCATAAAGAGAAGTTACTTCGTGAATAGTTTTATTGGAAAGGTGTATATTGCCTTCGTTTTCCTCAATTCATTATTTACAAGGAGTATGTTGAACATGTGTACCATCAAGTAACGTGTACCTACTCTTGGTATTTACTCGGTTGGTTCTAAGAGTGTGTTTGTCAGACTTTTACTTCAGCATACAGTATTTAAATAAATTATTTCAGTAGCAGAGTGAATCTGTACGAAAATACTAACTGCTTTCTAAATTATCTCGAAAATTGTAAACAATATTTAAAGAAGGTTCGTCCCAAACTGTTTTATAGTTAGACTTAAAACTAAGTAGTTTTGGGTGCCTTGGGTATTAGTAGAAAACGCGTGATAAATAATTAAACATTATCTATACATATATATAAAAGCCAAATCCACTGACTCACTGATCACGATTTCTCAAAAACTACTGAACGGATTGGAATGGAATTTGGTATGTAGCTTCCTCTAGGGTCATAGGTGCTAACTAAGAAAGGTTTTCAAAAAATTCATTTTCGGGGGGGTTTTAGGGGGGGGGGTCAAAGTTACTAAAATTCCCCATAAGAAATACATAGTGTAATATATTTATTGATATAATAAATGTTTCGTTAATATACATTTAACTTTGATTTGTCTATCCGTGCAAAGCCGGATCCGGCCAGCTAACTATAATTATAAATAACAGTTTTACCAAAACTATATGATGACTAAAAGCTTCATCAAGCCATATAATGCAGTAAGACCTTGAAAATCTAGCACGGTCGGATGTTTGTCAGTGCCGGATTATCAAATTTTACAGATTATCAAGGTCTTTGTTAAAAGCTAGTTTAAACAGAAGAAATAAATAAAGTATGAACAGAAAGTACTTTTAAAAAACTGCATTTATTATTTACATGGATGGTAAAATAATATTGTATTTATTTACAGATAAATATATGGAATTCTTAATGACAAATTAAGATTGTTAAAGTACGTATTAAGATTTTAGCAGAAATTAATCTGAGTCGTTGTTTAAAGACCTAGTATATCTTTTACAAAATAATTCATAACTAGAAAACGGTTTGACCGATAGAGTTTAAACTTGTATTAACATTTTTTGAAAAATGTACTGTTTTTGGGCAATTTAGGTTTGAAATTTTCAAACAACCACCATTTTGAGACGCAGGATTGGATGTAATCGTTAATTTTTCTTAAAACAGAACGTTGTTAGGTTAACTTGATGACATGTTTGAATTCAATCGGTCTCAAACCATTCTCTAGATATGAATTATTTTGTAAAAGAAACAAAATGGCGGATATCTGGAAAACCAAGCGTTTTTGGAAAAACTGTTATTCTTAATTTTCTCTTTAATTAGGCCCATAGAACCATTTCCCGAAGTTAGGCACTTTACTTGCGGGACAGCCTGTATACAGGGTGAGTCACTACTGACTACATTAATTTTAACAGTTGATTCTAGTTCTCAAAAGGAACAAAATATGTACATAAGACCTTTTCTGACCTTAACCGTTTAAAAAATGTTGTATAAGGAGTTATTATTTGGGTACTGTTTAATTTATAGAAAATTTTATGCTCTTTAAAATGGTATTACTTTCCATGTCATAACTACATTAGTGAGGTTTTTATCGTCAAACTAATAGTACCAAGTCGTGTAATTTGAAAAAATCACAAAATAACGCCATTACAGCTAAACGGTTAAGGTCAGATAAGGGCTTATATATAGGCTACATTTTTTGTTCCTTTTGATAAGTAGAATCAACTGTTAAAATTAATGTAGTCAGTAGTGACTCACCCTGTATAGTGAAATATTGACTGTGACAGAAAGACACAAAAGAGCGGTGCTATATGCTATATAACGGTTCCGCTTTTTCTTTTAAAGTACTAACCTCTAAAAAATGAGGAAAAAACGCGATTTAAAAATCTTTCACCACGAACATCTATGAACAATTTTAAGGAACTATTTTAAATTTACAACGTTTTTTCAACTACAAAGTACAGATATCGGCGTGAATCCTGGCACTTAGCCTAGCCGCGATGGCCGGGGGTGTGGGGAAAAAAAACATTTTCCCACAGCGCTTTCTAATGCGAATCATCCTTCAAACGAACTAGTGGATGTTTACCTCACCCTTATCACTGCTATGCAAATTTCGTATTTCTTATGCTAGGAGCTGACCTTTTATATTTTATATTTATAGCCTAAATGAGTAGAAATTACTTTATTTTTTATTTTTGAACCTTTCTACGTAATAATCACTAATATTTTAAAACGGACGCACATGTGCGTCCATAGCACATAGGCTTAAAATTGGCGTGCGAAGCACGCTATGCTCTGTGTATTGAAAATTCTCTCAGTAATGGGGTTGGCGTACGAAGCACGCCATGCACTGTGTATTGAAAATACTCCCAATATGGGGGTTGGCCGCTTCTGATAGTGTTCAGTGTCAAGTTCACATGTGCGTCCTTAGCAGTGAACCGTGTTAAACAGAGATGTACCGGGTACTGATGTTTTTCGTCAGGTTAGTAGCGGTTTGCTTAAGTGCCGGCATTCGCGATGGTATCTGTGTATATACTTTGAGGCAGAGTCCATCATTCTCCCAATGTCCAATCTAAATTCAGTATTATAGACCATAATTTCTCCGACTTCTATATCCCGATAAAGGCAAATAAATTTATCCACGTCTGGTTTTATGACTACTTACAATGGGTGACACTAAACAACTTTAAGTGACACTGGGTGAATGTGCGACTTACCACCCAAAGGTCACTCTCCTTTTACTACATCCTGACCTGACTAGCGAAATATTTAAACTTGACCATTGAACATCCTAAATGCGTTTTCATTGGCTTAACTAAATCACCTAAAAATCCTAATAATAGCAACACGAGATTCTCTAAAACTAAATGTTGCATAACATTTTAAAAGCCAACTAAAACAATACACACTTCAAACACCTGACTCACCTTATGTTTTGATGGCATTTCTGAACATCAACAACATTTTATTTTTGTCCTGACCATAAATCAAACTTGTGTTTAAATTGAGAATTCTCCAAATGAACGAAACAACATTCTCACAAAAAATATTCGGTTATAAAAACCTATTGTATTAATTTGAACATTTTATTTTTAGAAATTTAATCATCTTTCCACGAGTGTAATTTATGTTTGACCAAATATTTAGAAATGCATAGCAAACGATTCTGTTAGGCTAAATTTTTATAGAGTTTTTTTAAAGAGTTTTAATTTGAGGTATTGCGAGCCATTTAACCCATTAAAATTTTTGAAGATAAGACGAAGGGAGAGGAGAGGGGTTATTTCGTTTTGTAAATTGGTGCGAGGTTTCCTAGTAGCTGAATTACAGTACCGAGATTAGATGTTGCACATTTCTTTAAGTCTTTAAACAACATAGTTTCAACCTGCCTGCATATATGACTGGCAAAGATTTGCCGTTTTTTAAATCCAATACAGTAAATGTACTGACCGCTTGTAATTTTAGACAATCCGATGGTTACTCGAGTTAGCCACACTGGAGACACAACGCCATCTCTCCACAAGTCAAATATTTAATTTCTACAATGTCTACATTACAACTCTCCCACAACATGTCTTGAATTACAAGGAACTCGCTTTGTCTAGCTTGGCTGCTATGACTTCCGGGCATAATCGTGACCCTTCCTGTTAAACCACTTCCTCTCGGTGGTCACTCTCTTTCAACAAATTTATAATCCTTAAAAAAAACTTTAAAAGTTGCATTCGTTGTGATTTCATATTCCAATGTATAGGTAAAAATTCTAGGCAGTGGCGGCTCGTAGCTAAAATTAGTGGGGATGATGGCAGGGCTATAGCCCTGGGATGATGGGCCAGAAAATGTTTAGCCTTTGTTTTGGACATTGGGTAAAAGGAAACTAACAAGTATGAAAAGAAAAGGTATTCATAAACTTGATAAAATAACAAAATCAAACATTTTTACTTACTTTTACCTAAATTGTTATACAGTTCGAGCTTGATCTATTCCTTTAAAAATGGAACAAGTTCTAAATTCTTCTTTAATTTGCTGTCTACGTAAAGTTTAATTCGGTTTTCCGTTCTTTGGGAAAAGTCTTTACCTTTGTATCTCAAAAGAAATGTTTAATATTTATTTTAACTTACAGAGGAAAACCTAAATGTTACGTAAAACCAACCACGTCAATAGTGAGCTATAAAGTTAGTATTAGGTGACTAATTATAGTTAGTATTAGGGCCTCTATTAGTCGAGGGCAACAAGTTACTCGCAACCAGTAACGCCACAGGTGTCTAGGTGTTTTAAGTTAAGACGTCACTTGACTTACAGTACTGAAAAAAGCTCCTTGAAAAATTTCCATGAAAAACTTCTTCTCCTAGTTTTCAATAGATATCAATAGGGTTGTAAACTAAATCCTCTAAAATTGCTCTAACAAATATACCAAATTAAATTATTTCATTCATTTCATAATGTTTTGATAATACTGCCGACCTTATAGCATTTTCTTTCATTTAAAACAAACCGCATGAAAATCGGCCGTGTAGGTCTCCAGAAATAGGTATCAATAGAACCTAAAACCAAAAACACTAAAAAGTGCCCTTTTAAATAAACGATGAAACGTTATATTAAATATATTATTTCTGACAAAGAAATTCTGATACAGTTTCTTCAATTATTTTGTGAATATTGTGTGTGCGTCATGTACTTGATACTAGTTGCGTCACCATTGACTTGTGCTAATAAGATACATTGACAACAATACCCACCTTGCTGTTGGGCAACAAAAAGTTACCCGAGCAGTTGCCAAGCTGAGCAACTGTCTGTCACCAATTACTAAGATGGCTGGGAGATGGCTGTTTAAGCTTAAAGATTATTTGAACAAGGAAAAAGGACTAATTATTTTTAATGTTATCGATAATAGCCAGTGCAAATAGGTGCCTTGTAGTGCCTATACGCGAACCGCCATTGCAAAGGCTTTATTTGTTACAATTATTCTACTTATCTTTAATGGGAACTAAATGGAATGACTAAGATAAAGTTTTAAGAAGTCAGATGTCATACGTTTATTGTTACTACATGTTATTTGTATAAGTTAGAAAATGAAAAATTCCTTTTTTAGAAGCGGAAATTCTTAAACTACATACAATTGTACCTTTTTAGTAAAATTCGCTCATTTCAAAAACCATTGAAGAGACAACACCCTCTTCTTTCTACCACAGTTACAGTATATTTTTGTATCTAAGTATTGAAGTGCCAAACTGAAAAGAAATTGCCAAACATATTTAAAAAGGCCTAACACTTCCTATCCTGATTGATATAGTTAAAACAGTTGTTCATATTTCAACAAGCCTGTCAACAAGTTTCGTTAACATTTTCATGCCCCGCTGTTATCAAATTAAGCATTTTAAAATCTGTAAAAATGTCATAGACAATGCCCATAATTATGAAAATGTGCGAAAGCTTCTAGTTTTTCATTCACCCGCTACTATGTTTTTCACTTGAAAATTTTTATCTCAAAAACGGATTGATATACTAAGTTGAAATTTTGTATAAAGTTTTAAAGATTGAAGGCTAAACTACAAAAAAAATTTCACCACACTACGATGTTTTCAGCTATTTTCGGAACGTCATTTGGATGCCGAAAGTAGCTCTTTTCTGCCCTAGGGCCGTAAAGTCAGCTGTTCGTTTATTCAATTAAAATAGAGGATTCATGTTTTCTACCAATCAAAACTGTACCTTTAACTTTTATGTCAATAAAGACTAAAGATTAAAATATAAGTTAAGTTTTGTTTTTAAATGTTAAGCTGTTTTCAAACTACACTGAGGTAAAACTGTACTTTCCATAGCTAGCTAGTTTATAACCTCAAAGTTTCATTTTCATGTGTGCTAAATAAATATTCTTTTTTAATTTTATATAGTGTTTATTTTATTGTGTAGTGTGGTGAAAAATAGCGTTCGCACCACGGCCGAAAGGGTTTTGTAGCTCTCGATCGTTTCAAGCCTGCAAAACCTCATTTTCGGCCCTAGGTGCGAAATATACTATTCTAACCACCGAATTCAAAATGGCCTCCGTTCAAAATATTTGATATTGAATATCTCTAAAACCATTAACTTTACAAAAAAAGTCACAAAAGACAATAACGTCAAAAAAGTTGATCAAAGAATTACCGAATTAGCAACAAAAAATAGAAAAAATATTGGTTCCAGGCTAATGTTGTTTCTTTAACAAGTTACCAAGAGTAAAATTTTTGTTTGTCCATAGCTGGATATCCTTACGAATACAGAAAGAAAATACAAAACCAGTTATGTTTGTTATTAAAACAATGTTTTATTCGAATTTTCTGTAAGGTTTTTAAGATATAGAAAATCAAACATTTTAAATGGCCGCTGTTTTGAATTAGGTGGTTGGACAAATTATTTTTGTGTTATCCGGTCGCTTTATGCTATAAAGTTTTATGCAAAATTTCAAGTCAGAATATCAATCCGTTTTTGAGGTAAAAATTTTAATATAATGGCGCCTATGTAAATAATTTGATCACACAGCTGAACCACTGACGTAAGTTTAGCCAATTTATAAAATTAAATTTATATAGTACTAGGGGCTCTGCCCCTGGACGCTCCGCGTCCCAACCCCGGCTCGGCCTTCGGCCTCAAATGGCTGCTTCGCTTCGCTCGCAGGTGGAAAATTCGATAAAGAATCTCGTTAATCTTTTGCTCGTTTGTACATAGGTGACCGAGCATAAATTAGCTGTTTTATTTGGCAGCTGACTCGAACTCATTAAACATTATCTCCATAAGATTAACATGGGAAATTTGAAGGATTGTATACCGGAGCTCCTTCTCGGGTGAATAGCGGCTGAACGGATGATAATATATAAGACTCGACATATCTGTGAATGATTATGTTCAGTTTTTGATCCAAATTAGCTGTTTTATATATAATAGG
>JAGFPH010000875.1:300762-312189 GCA_018207615.1 Philaenus spumarius
TTACAAGAGCTTACTCTTTCAAACGTCAAAACAAAACATTATCTCAAGACGGTCCCCGAGACATAAATCTACCGGGCCTATAAGAGTCCAGCCTCTACCACGACGGTTTAGAATCGTAGGGCAGAGTGAGTAACAGGATGACGTCCAGTTGATAAATGTTTTTCTTTATTACAAAAGCTTACTCTTTCAAACGCAAAACAAAACATTATCTCAAGACGGTCCCCGAGACATAAATCTACCGGGCCTATAAGAGTCCAGCCTCTACCACGACGGTTTAGAATCGTAGGGCTGGCGGCAGGGTGAGTAGCAGGATAATATCCAGTTGATAAATGTTTTTCCTTATTACAAAAGCTTACTCTTTCAAACGCAAAAACAAAACATTATCTCAACACGGTTCACGAGACATAAATCTACCGGGCCTATAAGAGTCCAGCCTCTACCACGACGCTTTAGAATCATAAGGCAGAGTGAGTAACAGGATGACGTCAGTTGATAAATGTTTTCCCTTATTACAAAAGCTTACTCTTTCAAACGCAAAAACAAAACATTATCTCAGACGGTCCACGAGACATAAACCTACCGGGCCTATAAGAGTCCAGCCTCTACCACGACGGTTTAGAATCGTAAGGCAGAGTGAGTAACATGATGACGTCAGTTGATAAATGTTTTCCCTTATTACAAAAGCTTACTCTTTCAAACGCAAAAACAAAACATTATCTCAGACGGTCCACGAGACATAAACCTACCGGGCCTATAAGAGTCCAGCCTCTACCATGACGGTTTAGAACCGTAAGACAGAGTGAGTAACAGGATGACGTCAGTTGATAAATGTTTTCCCTTATTACAAAAGCTTACTCTTTCAAACGCAAAAACAAAACATTATCTCAGGCGGTTCACGAGACATAAACCTACCAGGCCTACAAGAGTCCAGCCTCTACCACGACGGTTTAGAATCATAAGGCAGGATGAGTAACAGGATGAGTAACAGGATGACATCCAGTTAATAATGTTTTTCTTTATTACAAAAGCTTACTATTTCAAACGTCAAAACAAAACATTATCTCAGACGGTCCACGAACTTTGCTAATTCTTTGCAAAAACTACTCCGACAACAAAGGTATATAATTAAGCAGATTGCAAATTTTAAAACAAATACGGTGTAAGGAAATGAAAGCGTTTAATTTGGCGGGAGAAAGCTTCTGATGGTATCATTGCTCGTGTCAGCTGGGGTCTGTAATTAGCGGCTCCGACACCCGAAGTGTTTTAAACTTGGAATGTCATCATATTTCGTACAATTCGTAAAGAAGCTACGACAATTTGACAGAACCTTAGTGTTATCATACAGATCGACCAACTCGAAATAAGACTCCATTGGTAAAGATTTAATACAAATGCTGTTTAGGATAAGTCACCGTTTATTCTCTTCATACGCTTTAGTTAGGTTTGACGTTAACCCCAAACTTATGTTTTACCTAGGCCGTGTATTGTTTCTTTGTTCTAGGGAAAACCAACCATTTCCACATGTACTGGGTTAGTTAAAAGTCTGGAGACAACCCCTTAACTCTCCACCGAACTTTGATAGAAAATCCAAACCCGGGGGTTGTTTATAGGTCATGAAAGCACACTTCCCCATGCATAGGGCAACGTTGCCCCCCAACTCAAAATCGGAATTTAATAACATTTTTTAAGACAGAGGAGTAAAAATAAAATTTACGAAATCGATTTGGAAGCAATTTTTTAGGTCAAGCAATTTGAAATAAACATTTTTGTCTCTTGAATTGTTTTCTAAAAACTCTTCCTTTTCGAGATATTAGCAACTTTATGTCGATTTATTTCAACACGTTTAGGGCCGCTATTTTGTTTTGGGTGGTCCGATTTTTATTTTCTTTATGTCATTTTCCTAGTCTTAAATAGACCTTTAAAATGAGGTATCCCATGACCATACTTCCCTTTTAAAAATATTGAGTAGCCCCCAAAAATTCCGATTTTGAGTTGGGAGGCAACGTTGCCCTATGCATGGGGAAGTGTGCTTTTATGACCTATAAATCTATAAACAACCCCCGGGTTTGGATTTTCTATCAATGCTCGGTGGAGAGTTAAGGGGGTGTCTCCATACTTTTAACTAACCTTGTATATAACCACTCAATAATCTATCCACAGGCGATGATAAACACCCAGGTTTTTCGCCTTTAAACCCTCCCAAAAAAAAAAAAACTATCCAACCTTTAAAATGTTAAATCGCATTAAAATTGTCTTTATTGTTACGAACAGAAATATTAAACGTGCTGTGTTTTAGCTACGTTTGTTTTAGGACCAAAAGCAACAATGGGCTACCACATCGTGAAAATAAACCTTTTTTTAAATATCCGACCGACACGAACATTCAAGGTCTTTACCGGATTTAAAGCGGTGGGGGGATCTTAAGCCTCGAAAACAGGTAAGCAGCCCCTCAGCTAAAAGATCTTACATTTATCTTACTTTATCTCGGAGATCCTATATTTTGTATCAATGACAAGTTTCATTGTACTCAGTTTATTCGTTTGTACATCTTGTTTACAAATACAGAAAAGTACTAATACGACTGTCTAAGTATCTAGGAAGAGAAATGTAAAAATCTTCAAAGAAATAATCGTGAGTGTTATAAAGTACAAATTCAGGGTAAATTAAATTACTGTACTATTAACTGAAATAGTTCGAAGCAAAGGTGTTAAAAAATTATATAATTTTCAAAACAAATTTTATTTTGCCCTTAATACCACTATGTTAAATTATGTCAAAAGTTATTAAATTTAATGGTTGTTCGCTTTTGATGTTTTTGCCTCAACTAAAAACATAGTTAGCGTTTGTTACTTGTGCGCGATGCCTGATTTTATGCCTTTAATTGAACATAGTTTAGCTGCCAACAATGCAGAAAATAAGGTATCGAAGAGTTTAAAATAAAGAGTTCAGTTCAATTTTCACAAATTTAAAAAGCTTTGGGGCAAATGTTGAATAAATATCAAAATCCAATTATACGCATTTAACACCTTGGAAAATATATAACGTTCTTTTCCTTTAAGATTCTGTTTCTCGTGTATTTTATTGGTGAACTTGTCTGTAATCGAAATATTTGTGAGAAAGTAAATGAAAAACTCACAAAATAACCTGTCCACTACCAACAGTCTGATTTTAACAAGTTATCAAATAAATTTTACACACTAAAAACCTAACTGAAGAATGTACCTTCTGTAATATTTAGACATAAAATAAAACTTAATTCAACTTACATAATGACAAGTTATGATTTTTTTTAAAGGATACATTTCCTGAAAAAAGTCGATGTGTGGAGGTTGTAGGATGTCGAGCGCAGACAAAACCTGTGAACAGAACAAGGTCGGCATTTAATGTTTGTAAGGCAGATTTATAATTGTACTAATTGTGCAATACTAACAGGTTGAGTTACATTAAAACAGCCACAGATTAAATCTATATGAAGTTTACTCATCTGTGATCCCACTACTGACATCAAATTATCGATACTTTTCCAAGTTTTGAATACATTATTTTGTAAATATAACGGTTAAAACATAACTCTCAAAGAACACTTTTTTCACTTAAAATATGTGATACATCACAAGCATACTTTTAAAATAGAAAATTCTGTAGAACTAAATATAATAGATGCTTGGGAAACTTTTTATATTAAGAAATATAGTGATGCAATAATGAATTATAAAAGTTATAATAATTATGATAAGATTCAAAATTCTATATTAAAATTGTATTAATATAACTTTATTAATTTTATAGTAAACTTTACGCTATTTAGAAAGACGCTAGTTCTTTGTTAACTAATTACAAACTAGGCTTCGGCAACGAACTTTTTTAAATTAAAGATTATTATAATTATTACTAGGCAAAAAAACCTTCTGAAGTCGGCTGTTTCAGAGTTAGTTAACAAAGTTTTAGTGCAAAATTAATCTCCAGAGTGAAGATCAACAGAGTTGCAACCTAAAACCAAAAGTGCCACTGTAAATGTAACCATGAAATAAAAATGATAATTCGTAATTTTTTTATTAAAATTAAATTGTTTATTCATTTAAAACAAACTTCTCAAACATCGACCAGGTACATCTCTAAAAATAAGTAAAAATAGGTATTGGTGTAACCTAACACCAAAATACAGCTAAAAGTGTCCTTATGAAAATAATGGTGTAATAAATATAACATTTCATAATTTTGTGATAATAATCAAATTTTCTTTCTTTCATTTAAAACAAATCGAACGACAAATGGCCCTGTATTCTCCAGAAAAACGTATCAATAATTACAACCTAAAACCCAAAAAGTGTCCTTTTAAATATACCGATTAAATAAAATTTACATTTGATAATAATGACATTTTCTATCAATAAAAACAAACCGCACGAAAAACAACCAGGTAGATTTCCAGAAATATCAATAGGGTTGTAATCTGAAACCAAAAAAACTCCAAAAAGTGCCCTTTAACTACATTTAATAATTTGTTTGATAATAATGTCAACATTTCCTACAATTTTAAATAAACCGCACGAAAATCAGCGCAGAAGATCTCCAGAAATAGGCACCAATAGGATCACTAAACGTTTAAAGCTATACTGTATGCTGTATTTTATTATTAGACCTACATAAGATTAGTCGATTTCAGAGATTGGAAATATCGTTATAGAGTTTTAAATTTCGAGTAAATTAATTCATACTTATCTTTCCAAATGCGCACTGATTAAATTTGCAGTAAAACTCAAACAAAATAATGTTTTAATTCGTACGGAAATCATAATGTACAGAGTAAATATGTGTTGTTTGTTATTCAACTGATACTGTATTCAATTATAAACACGTTGTTTTGGCTCTTTAATGATTCAGGGACTCGTACTTGCTTAGAATTACATTCTTTACGAAATCCACATACTTTTTTAAATATCGATTAAATTTGTAGGTTTATCATAGAGTTCCCTTTTTACTTATTCAAAATCTGTAAATCAATGGTAAAATCTTATATATCCACAGAGCGTAGGAGGTTATACATTAAAATAATCCAGTTTAAAATTGCTATCCAGGACCTATTGTAGGTTTAAAACGGGCATCTTATACATGCAAAGTTTACGCACGCATATAGGGAAATTGTTTGATGACTAGTTTTGAACTTGAATATTCGGAAGGAACCCGGTGCATAATTAAGTGATAATAGACTAGGCTAATAATAGATACGAAGGCTATCAGAGGTCAGTTATGTGTCAACGCTAGATTCCAAAACAATTTGCTGTGTAAGCTCACACGATTTGGCTTCACGATGTTTAACCACGTATTATCACTTCTCCTCTTAATGCACAGCATCTTGTTTAAATTATTTTGCAATGAGGTGGATAACAATAAAGCAAGAAGAGATTGTGTATAATTAATAGAACAACGGAATGCTTTAAGAAGTGCATAAATACTATACCGAAAAATGTCAAAAACATTTATTGTACAAGTTTCTCTAACATACATTTCGACAAATCTAACATCTGATAAGCTCAGCTATATTAACCTAATTCAACCAATCATGTACCTAACCTATCCAAGGAGAACGAAAATTTAAGGGTTCGTAACTTTTAAGTAAAATGGAACCATTCTATTATTACAATCAAATGGATTAAGGTATTAAAATGAAATTACACATAAGCCTGGCAGTCATAGGTATATTTGTGTCTCAACGGAAGTGCGACAAAGCTTAGGCCTACTGACCTGTATATATATATTATATATTCCACACATTGTGTCTGTTGAATAAAAAAAAAGCAAAAGCTATAACTTAAAACATAAGACAGATTTTAAGCTTTGGCTAACATTTTTCAGCTTTTGATAACTAGCCTTAACTAAAGGTTATTCATCTCACTTTAACCAAGTGCTAAGACTAAAAGCTTTGACTTAATAGTGAAAGCTAAAGCTAAGACTAAATGCTAAAAGCTTTTGCTTATTTTTTATTCAACAGACACATTGTACTAGACATTTTGAGAGGCCGAAGTTTGGCACTCCAAAATACAAATTTAAGATACTGTACGTGGTATCGTTTGAACGTAATTATTTTAGGCAAATAAATATGCCCTGGTATGTAGTTTTTAAGATATTCTCTAAAATAACCAATTTTTTAACGATTTCCGAAAGTATTGCCACCAAATTTCCGAAGAAAATAGTGTTGCTGAAGTACTTATATTATAATTTAGAGTGAAACTGAAAAGTGTCAACATTTTTGGGCAAAGTAATAAAAATTTGTTTTTCTTTCGTGTCTAGCGCTGTAAATGTAATGTTGTGTGTTGTAGTCATCTCCTTTCACTGGTAGGTATCCAATGATGCATAATTTCGCCAGGTCATGCTTGCTAAAATTAATTAAATCTAAATATGACGTTTTGAAGTTTATACAAAATTAATATAATTTTGTTAAAACGGCTGGCGATAAGGAACCTTCTCCCGTTCATTTTACTTAAATCAACTAATAATCATAAGTGTATATCAATAATAATATTAACAATAATTATGATTGAAAATACATAGGCTAATAATCCTTTGACACACATTATGTCAATAATTGCAAGCTAAATACAAAAAAAAAAAACATGACTATAAATTTTTATAACTTCTTTTTTTTTTTAAATAAAGCAAGCGGAATTGACTAAAGACGCGTTCACACGAGTCAAGTTCAATTGAACGATTATAGTTGATCAACAAAAGTTGAATTCAACTTGAATCAGCTTTTCTTCACACATTTCAATAGATACTGATCAATTAAAAAAAAAAAACAGTTTCAATTTAATTTAGTTGAAAATGGCGTCGAAAGTAGTTGTACGTGAAATTTTTAGAAATCTATCTGCTCTTTTGTACCAAAACAATTTCAATCTTCCTCTGTTCCCATTCCACCTTTTTTTATTTGCATACCAATGAATGTTCTTTTGTATACATCGTTCTAATTTTGTTCTTTGAGAATAGAACCCAAAGCATTTTTTCTTGCATCTTTATTTTTATATTTATCCAGTCGGTGATTCCAAAGACAATAATGCTTATGATAAAGTTCTAAGAAATTTAGCATCACACTTTCAGACCACTTGAGGCTCATTTTTAAAATCAAAAACACTACCAATGTAAACTTAAGTCTTATAAGTGTTAAGTATTCATTGACACTACACAAAAAACAAAATACTAAACATATTCACTACCAGTGGAAAACGTCTTGAAGTTCAACTGAATCAACTGTTGTTCCCACGTGTCAAGACAGGTTTCAACTTGAAAGGAATTGGCGGATGACTCATGACTTGAACAATAAAGATTAACTGGGACAATCTTTTCTTGATCCACTAAAACGTTGTTCAACTATATTAAAATAAAGGTTCTCACTACAGATTTCATTCAACTTTTGTTGATCAACTATAATCGGTCAATTAAACTTGATCCGTGAGAACGCGCCTTATGTTTTTGTTAGTAAATAAAAAGTGATCAAGCACCAAAAAGCACTTTAGGTACAAGTTATAAATGATAATTTTTATCATTCTGTACTAGAATCACACGGACACTTAATTAATTCAATTACTTTATTCATTCGATTTAACCGATGCGCGACAGTGCTGCTATCAGTTGTAAAACAGCTGAACCTTTTGAAGTTACAGCTGTTGTAATTTTAAAGCACCGCAATGCATTGTTTACACGTGCAATACTTTTAGCTCCTAGTACCAAAAAGAAGTCAGCTGGTTAATGAATCAGCTGACTTTTTGAGCAAGTAGTGAATGACTACAATAAAGAGTCATTTTACGGACGTAACACATGAATTAAAATCATCGGTTTATAATGGAAGTATCATACAAAAAGTATTTACATTTTCTACAGCAACTTTTAAACTAAGTATTAAGGTAAGTTCAGATTACAACGTACTTAATGAAATACTAATTTTATGTCAGGTAGCAATTTACCAAGAAGCTAGGAAAGTTTATAAAATATGTTTAAACTAAAACCATTTTACTTAACCATCATATATTTCGAGTTGTAAGAAAGTAAAACAGAGCCAGGAAGGAATCCATTGACCCCGTAATACAACCTATAAATTTGATCATGCAAAACGACTATGATTTCGTCGTAGAAATGAAAGTCCCGGCTGTTGTGCCGTGAAGATAACGTCTCAATATAATACAGACCAGATCTGTATAGCCTAGGACGAACGTGTTCCTCAACTCAATTCCCAATGATTCTAAAATATGTAATTGTATTTGGGAAATGTCCGACTGTAACTTTGTTTGCATATTACTCGAAAACTATTTCGCTGAATTAGATTACACTTTTTCTTACAAATCGTTAAGGTTAGTTCCTAACTTTAAATCATAGATATAATACGTTAAATTGCGCTAGCTCACTCATAGACCAGTCAATAGAGATTTTGGAGGCTAAAAATTCCTCAAGTCATAACGCAATCGGTTTGCTTTTAATTTTTTTTTACAAATACTACCTTTTTTTTTGTTGCTTTAATGACTGGTCTGTAAGGAAACCTTGAATTAATGAAACGAGAAGCGAGTTTTTTTCTGTAGAAATGTTAGATTATTCAACACTCCCGCTCGATCAGTTATGATTTATATTACCGATATCTACTAAATAGAAACATTTCGAGGAAAATCTCTGTGTATATTTGTTTCGTTGTACATTTTAGAACGATAGTATCGCTTTCATAGAAAAATTTACTGGTTTTAGCTTACAGCTTTAATACCCAGCTGTATTTACCAACATATTAGGAGGTAATTTTTTCTTAATTGTGTACAATACCAGGACGACACAGTCCTCTTAAATATGACTTATCTTTCATTGGATTTTGAAGATAATCTTTTGAAATTGGTAGGAAACCGTACATGAACATCTAAATTATGATTCGTAGATGACAAAAATGCTAAATCAAATTTGTATTAAATATGTTTGATTATAAACAAAACGAAAACAAGTCATGATAATCAGTCCAGTCACTTGAACACAGTATAACATCGGGGCAAATTTGATTATCTTCTGAGTATACTTTGAAGATTTCTGCAAATTTAAATGCTGCGTACTTAAAAATAAGACCGCCATTAGCAAAAACGTAAGTGCATACAAGCGATATACAAACGAAAAAGCACTTTAGGTACAAGTTATGAACAATACTTTTTATCATACTGCACTAGAATCACACGAACACTTAATTTTTTAAGTTAAATTATAAATTTTTCTACATATTTTAAACGCGATTTAACCGATGCGCGACCGTGCTGCTATCAGTTGCTAAAACAGCGGAATCTTTTGAAGTGACAGCTGTTGTAATTTTAAAGCACAAAAGAATTCAGCTGGTTATTGAATCAGCTGACTTTTTGAGCAAGTAGTGAATTACTGCAATAGTCACTTTAAGGACGCAACACTTGCATTAAAATATCAGTTTATAATGCAGTATGATAAAAGAAACAATTTCGCGTCTCACATAGTTACAATCACATGTTTGAAATGTTTGTTACATAACAAGTAACTTACATAAACCCTTTTCTAGTGTACAAATACGTACTGAATACGGAGAATCTAATAGACAAATGATTTACAATCCAAAATGTCGGATTCGAGGAAGTTATAAAACTTTAGTTTTTCTAAACAGCGACTGTGGAGTAACCTAGTAGTGAACGTTCTCACTGCAACACGTGTCTAGACTACTCCGACCTTGTCATGATCATCTTCCAGTTCCAGCGACATCATCTCATCTTGTTAACTATCTCAAGGGCACATTCAGCAGTATTCTACCATTATCTCGAGTTTTGTTGTAGATAAGGCTTTATTCAAGGTCAAGAGGAAATAGGCATTTGTAACTGAGTTCAATTGTGCATATTTCTGTTTGTCTTAATAATGTAAAATCCCTTTTAACAACACAGAGGTTCACAATACTTTAAATTTTTAAAACACAGATTTAATCTTAATTTTCATGAGGCCATATGTTAATAGTTCACAGCTATTAAGGGTTCCGTACAATAAAATGGAAAAATGACTTTTCTGGAACGGGAATTTGACATAGGCCTAGATGTAAAGCTTGCTAATTCACGTACAGTATATACCAATAATTGGAAAAATACCATGGTGGGGGGGGGGGTAAAGTTTAGTTTCGTAAAACATATTCTATAATACTCTATAATATATATATACTTATAGTGTGGAATATCGTTCAAACGTTCGAAAATGTTTTATTTAAGATGTCAAAACTTTTTATTTTGTAGTTTTCAGTACATCAGTAGTTTTCAAGATATTCCTGAAACCAGTAAACTAAACCTGCGATGTTAAAGAGAAAGAGGATCCAAACTTATCATAAAAACATATTTTAATTGAGTAAATAGTGCTTCGTACCTTTCATGTATGTTAATTTTATTAATTACAGATTTCTTAATTTTTCTTAGAATAAGTTTCTCCAAAGTGTAAAATGCACTAAGCAAATACACAAACGTTACGTGTTATCTCTATACATAAAAATGAATGTGTGTTCTTTTGTCCTCTATAGACTCAAAAACTAGCCCAACGATTTCACTAAACATTTCAGAGATTATCCATATTAATGCCATGAGTGTTTGACATTACAATTACTACAGTCTAAGGAGTTAAAATGGGGTTGCTACCCCTTTCCAATTAATATGAATTGAACTAAATTCGTACAATTTATAAAGCTAAAATTGTGTAATGTTATTCTTAATTGATATAAAAACCCATTGTAATTCAATACTTAAGTCAAAGGAATGAAATGGAATAACTACCCTTAAACGTAAATAATAATTAATACAATGACTTTTTCCTTATGCTCAAAAACTACTCAACTAATACACTAAAAATTTCACGATTTACACATATTAACATTGCTATTTAGTGAATATAGTCACTACAATCGAATAGATTAAAATTGGGTAGCTACCCCTATAAACATTTTTCTTTAATTGCACTAACTTCCTGCAAGCTATAAAGTCAAATTTGTGTATAATTCATATAAAAAACCATTTGCAATTCGATTACTTAAGTCAAAGAAATGAAATGGGATAATTACCGTTAAAATGAAATAATAATTAAAATGGGATAGCTACCCATATAAAATATATTACTCATTTATGTTTAATACGAGCTCTACCACCTGTAGTGATCATAAGAACCTTATTTTAACCATAAGTCACGTCTAAATTAATTTTTCAATACACTCACTAAATTGTGTTTGTTAATTTAATCTAAGTACTAGGGGCCAAGCCCCTGGACGCTTCGGCCTTCCACCTCAGATGTCTGCTTCGCTTCGCTCACAGTTGGAAAATTCGCTAAAGAATCTCGTTAATCTTTGGCTCGTTTGTTCATAGGTTTGTAAAATTAGGAAACCAGGCTTAAATATATTCAACCCCGCATCGGCCTTCGGCCTCA
>JAGFPH010000875.1:321431-332813 GCA_018207615.1 Philaenus spumarius
CTGGTTGGAAACACCAATGCTTACAATGCTTTCTCCCTAGCGCTACCTCGCGGCGCGATCATGTACTATTTTCGCGAACACCTTTTTTCCGGCACACAACCCCCGTATGGATGCAAGATCTATTTATTATTCATGATCTATGGATATAGTAAGCTTTTTTCGTGGTTTGTATTTGCAATTACCTATCCTAAAAGAACTGTTGGTTGTGAAGAATAATTACCTGATTATAAATTTGCCAAGTTGGTTGCTATGGTAATAAATGTAAATGCTTTCAAGAATTGTGTGTTGGTTCAGTATAGGAACTAACCTAAATTTGTGTTAAGCGTTCGATCCAAACCAGCTGTTTCGTTTATAATATGCAACAACAGGATGTTGACATTATAGTACAGTAAGCATTTTTCATAGATTTTCTTTGTGTTTGGTTTTTATTTTGTTAATTTAAAAAAGACGTTGGTTGTGAAAAAAATAAAGATTCTACAACCATGATTTGATTGATGATGGTTGTGAGAGGATGGTTGTGATGGTCAATGGATGGATTAATACAAAATATTTTATTTTGATTTGATTCTAAATTTGCTAAGTTATGGTAATGAAAGTAAATGCATTAAAAAAACATGTAATGTTCAGTATAGAATTGTGTTGCTAAGCTTTTAACTCGAATCGGCTGTTTTATCTGTTACAGGGCTGGGGTTGAATCCCGTATTGTACCAATTCTCAACACTTTATTTTGCAAAATCCTTTCCTCTACTTAATTACATGAAAGTATCCTGAAAGTTTAAAGTCTCCGCTATCATAGTTTTGGCTGTTCGATGATTATGAATCCGTCAGTCAAGAATTCTTCTTTTTTATACAGTACAGATTTAGAATTGTTATAAAACTGAGCTAGAAAACATACTTTTTGGATACAAACTAGATACAACTAGATACAAACTAAAGCTATGCAACACATCAATGTCGCAGTTACAATGACAATACTTACATTCTCATGTTTGAAAAAACATAGCATCTTCAGTTCTCGAAAGACGCGTTTCGACGAAACTAGGGACTGGAAGACATTGGGTAACTTTTTGAGGGCGACTCTCCGTCCGTCCCGGGGATCCGTCACCGCCCTGCAAAATAAAACATTAATTAACGTTTAGGTAAAATTTCAGAATCTTATACGTATCAGCTTATAAACTATCGGACTTTAAAGTTAAACAGTAAACATTTAAAACAAGTTTGCAACGGTTTATCAGAGGTTAGCAATTATTAACACATCAACAATAACTTATTTGTTGTTGTGTTCAGAGTAAATTACAGTTTGGACACCAAAGTAAATGTTAACTAAACAAAATATTGTCAGATAATCCTAACGAAGAACTATTTGTTCGGACAAAGCATTTAGGCCAGTTCTAGAAACAACTAAACACAGATTAGATAACTAAACTAACCCCTCTGGGAAGATTATACATTGTCTAACCAGTTCTCACAGATACTGTATCTACAGTTTACACTTATTCTGGACATTGGTTGCATTAATCTTGTTTTGTAAGTTAGCTAAATTGTAAACGTTCCAAATTTAATCTTCTCTTCACTTACATACTCTTACTTTCAATCTGTAACGCAACATATTGTATACTGTATCACCATTTCCTGCCTTTAACTTAAACTTGAAAGAAAATAATACCAAATTTTCAAACCGAAAAAAGATAATATCGGAAAAATAAGCAATGGAAATATATGATTAGCCTACATTCTTTGTGCGAACTTACCTACTTAAACTTATTTTATATAATTAGGCTTCTCACAAAGCTTTTTAGTTTATTGTTTAAAGGGGTTTTAGGTTCGATCAAACAAAATGGAAGGAGAGGACGAGCGTACATTTATATTATATTTCTAATCAGCTAGTCTTGGCAATACATCAAATACAAAACACAATTAATTACTAACACAAAATGAAAATGTTAATGTTTTTAGCAATGAAACAAAATTTGTTGTTTCAATTTATATATTTTAAATGATTGGTTTTATAATGAAACCATACACAATTATGTAAGTCTCACAGCTGAAACAAAATAGTTTCCCCTTACTCGATTTGATCCATGGCCAGATCAAGTAAAACGGTGCAGTCGGATGATTCGTGGTAAATAGTCAATACATACTTTAATTAATTTAAATCAGTAGATTTATTTGAAATAGTTTCATATTTTAAGTAAACATTTGCTATATTTTAAATATAAAATCTAACCTAAATCACAATTTCTTTATTGAATCATTGTTTTGTAATTTATAGATTTGAATACTGTAACTGCAACGCACTGTGAACTTCGTTCGCAGATTCACTTGGTTTCCAGAACCAGGTAGATCGGCGCGGCGTAACTCTAGTGAGCCCGTGCAATCGCAAAGAAAAAGGTAAACCACAAATCCAGGTGAAAACAAATCTCACAAAAAGTAAATCTCCTTACAAACCCGAAATAATTGGTAGGAAGTTTGGCAACGAGGACCCATTTCCCATCAGTGGGAACTAGACCGGTTAATTATAATCAGGCGGTAAGTTAAGGTGTTTCTTTTGTTTGTAATCTGTGATTGTTGTATCTCATTGATAATGTAGCCTAAATTGCTTTTAACGGATTGACAACAGTATACAGTCTTTCTGTTCGTCCTTAAGCGAGGCGTATAACGAGTATAGCTGATTTTCTCATGTCGGCAGTTTATTTAATTACTTTTAATGATTTTCTAATTACAAAAGTTAGTAACAAACAGTTTCTACAAACTCTCTAAACTTAGAAAACAAAATTATGCAACTCCTTAGACAAACAGAGGAAAGTTTATGTCGTTGATTGATGATATAATATTACACCTTCAAACATGGTTATGCAAATAAAACGGTGTCCTACCAGATGCGATAAGGGCCAGTTGCGAAAAAAATTCTTCTCCCCGCTTGCGGTCATGTTTTTTTCATTTGAACTTTGAATTAGGTTAGCTTAGATAAAAAAAACAAAACAATAATATATAAACTCAAGCCAATTGCGGATATCGCGCGGGTCCACAGCGCCCCCCCCCCCCCATGTCTTGTGGAGGTACCTGTAGACAAGAGGATGGTACAAACAGTTTACCATAATAATAATTAAATCTTATTAATCGATAATGAATCTAAAATACCGGGGCGTGGTCTTATTTAAGTTGACCGCATCAGAAAGCACCGTGGTAGGTAGAAAATATTGCTTTACCGCATCTGGCACAGTTTTTTTCATTCACTACAAGTGAGATGACCGCATCTGGGAGTTAACTCGTAAAACTTAACCTCCAAACATGTATTGTGTACATTTTTACTGTTGGCCTATTCATTTTATATAAAAAAATAATAATACACCAATTGAACGACCAAGATTATTGTCCATTGTAATTCCGTGGAATTAGGCCTAACAGGGTTGACAATATTCTGTTTTCATTTGTTTTACAGTGATGGGTGATGGGTAACGAGCGGGGAAGCCACGGGCGTTGAGAAAAGAGAGCAGGGGTGGAAGCATCTAGTATTTTTTACAAATAAATAAATCTGAATATTCATTTCATCTCATTTCTCTTTCCTCCGTTGCTAATTAATTTCCTATACATTTTTTTGGAAATAATTTAGCAGGTTATGACAATAGAACAAACTGACAAAGTTTTTTTTATACCACTTCTAAAAAGTGACGTTTTTTGTTTGGAAATACACAATCTAAATTATTTAAAAACAGGTTCTCGTTTACAGGAGCGAAACGATTTCATATTTTTCCTGTAAAAAACTTTTAAACAGTACTTTCTCATTTAAAATTGTCTTAAAAATGTTTGATTGATGGTCTACAATATCTGTTAGCAATCATAATAATATATATTATTTCTCAAACGCATTTAAAGCTTCTAGAAATTGACAAATATCTTAAAATTTATGTTTTTGTTGAAAAAAAATATTAAACAAACTTTCATATGAAAGTTCATATATCATTTCTAATAAAAGGCGCCATCTATTAATTAACAACCTGTCTAACATGACAGCTGTTAGTTAGATATTTTACATAGACTTACTATATGCAATTGTAATTTTATCACGCAAATCAATCAAATTAAATCAACGTAAAGAGTTATAAATCGTTATAAACTGTTATTTATAAATTAACGTAATTAACTGAATTAAATCAGAAAAGCCCTCCTAAATTGCGAAATATTCGCACGAGTCAGCTAAATATATAATTATTAGGGTTGACAAGTCGTGCTTGAATGTATTTTAAATTTGTTATTAGTAATTATTGTTGCCCTCCTATATTTATATTTTATATCTCCCCGCCCTGTATATATTGTCCATGAGTTTACTACTGGTTTTTTATTGTTAAGATTTTATCTTAGAATTCCATAATATTTTAACTATAGAAAACTGCGGATAAAATAGCAAATAGTTCGTAGATTTTATGTTGTTTTATTATTTTATTGTTTTTAATCCATGCCACATTTCAAGCAGCTCGCAATGTATGAAAATAAAATATAAATTATTAGAGGCACAACGGGAAGGTTATGCCGTTGATTGCAAATAAAAATAATATTATATCTTCGTATTTTATAATATTACATAAAACACGACTTCCAAACATGTAAGTCGCGGGCACTGTTCTCCTGTTCCGAACGTTTAATTTCGTTTTAGTTAGCTAATCTCGAGTGTAAAAAAAACTAATTAAAGTTGTGAACAAGAAGGGGTTGACACTCTCAAGAGTTTACCCTCTGAAATATCGAAGGGGAAGGCGAATGGGGGGGGGGGGGTATATGAACAGAAAGTCGTGGTGCCAGTCACTGTTTTATAGAGTTAGGGGAAGGACACTTTAGTGCAATGACTGTTCCAAATTGGAATTTGAAGAAATAGGATTTCTTTAGAGATGTTTGATGACCGAAAACGGCACAGAAAATATGATTTAGGAGCAACACTTAAAACGTCAATACTTAATGAATATTTTTAAATGACATATCCGTGGTAATTTTTGGACCAAAGAGTTTTTCTTTTATTTTCGAATATTTTTTCTAGGATTGTTGCCATTTCTTAATCTCTTAGGACTAGATAAATTATTTCAAGAATACAAATTGTTTGATTACGAGTAAAATACAAAAGGCCTTAAATCATTTATACCATGAAAATTTAATTTGAAAATCCATTTTAAGAAAGGGATGATTTCAGGAAAAAATTGCTAACAGAAATATTTTAACGAAATTGTAACAACTTTCTACTGTATCGAACTGTCGAACGCCATATAGGAGATTCGTCAATATTTCAAACGGGAACGTGACGACCAGTATAAAACTGTCCAGGGAAGTTTGAGTTACTTTATACCAATGAGTTATCTATAAGAAAGTTAATTGAAGCATACTCACGATCAGTTCTCACAGCGCGGTATACCAACAACTAGTCTACATTTCTCTTATTCTACATCATTAATAATACCAGTGACGGATTCCCAGTTCACGCAGACTTGCATCATGTCGTTTGTAAGGCATTCCGGAACTGTACTCATCAGCCATGTTGTTAATGCTTACACCACGTCCCACCTTATATTATTTATACCTTTTTCAATTTGTATTATAAATAAATAATATCGATTTGGGAAAATTCACAATAATTAATTGTCATGGGCAGGAATTGAAAATATGATGCCGTGTTTCGCAAGGTGAGATAGTTTTAAACTTTATCAAGGTGTAGGCCTATGTAGATTTTAATTAAGAGGTATCTGTGAAAACCTCTAAAGTTGTTACACCTATGTAATATACAATGTAGCGGCAGTTTTTTAAAAATTTTTTATTAGTAACGTTCGTAGATTTCTTTCAACTATGAATAAAGGGGCACTATCTGCAATCAGAACAAACAAAATGAGCCCTCATTTACCAAAATCGTTTCAGTACATTACGCGAAGCTTAGCAACAAGTATAAGAATAAATTCACCTCGGTATAAAGTATATTCGGTGACAGCAGAATGTAGATATTCAGTAATATTGTTTATCTACGACCATTGCAATACACACCAATAACGCTATTACAAGTAACATAAGAAAGAGGTACATTACAAACCAAAAGCCAACCCGATTAGGTAATGATATCATTACCTAACAGGAGTCACTTTACATAATAGGCTCTAGACCAATGAGAGCTCGTCATTTGACGGAAGTAGAGTTGTAATAAAAATAACGCTATTCGTACATCAGCTGATTGTACCCATACGTTCCGGATGTTAGTGTGTTATTGTAACTAACCTCAAACGTGAGTTGACGCATTCCGCAAACATGAGTGATAGTGATGAATTTTGTTTAACTCCAGAGGAAATTAATACAAAAGCAAATTCGGCTCTGAACAATTTGTTGCCAGAAAAATCTAAATTTCGTTATGAAAAGGTTTATAACCAGTTTATGGAGTGGAAAACTAGAAATGGTGTTAGTTCGTTTTCCGAGAATGTTTTCATTGCGTATTTTGAGGAATTGGCCCAAGATAAGAAACCTAGTTCGCTTTGGTCTATTTATTCAATGATTAAATCTACAATCAACATCAAACATCAAATAGCCTGTATATTTTTGGTCGTAGATAAAGTAGTGTACGCAACGATTTTATTCAGCCTTTAAGCCACTCGTGAGATATTTAGAACACTCGCATCGCTCGTGTTCCAACTTACATCTCACTCGTGGCTTAAAGGCCTTCATAATACAATCGTTGCGTAAACTACTATTTTCAATCGTTAATTAATTAAGTCACAATGGATATTCATAGCAATATTCAATGTCTTTTATATTTTACTGTATGGATATGAAATTGAATACAATATGACTTCGATTTTTTAAATGTTTAATAAGGTTTAATTTTTAAACAGATTAAAAATACATACTTGTATTCCACTATTTAAAACAAAAATTTCTGTCTTATAGTATAACTTTCCGCTTAAATAAATATTTAAGAGTTATTTCAATATATAGCTGATTCTGCTTCACTTGCTACAGCCATATTATATCTATTTCCAGATAAATTATGGCTGGATTGATTCACAATTTTACTCATCCCGCTTAACATTTACAATTTATGTTCATACGAGAAAGCGCTAAAATATTTGTGACAAAAAAATCCAAATTTTCATTTTTCCCCCGAATGATTCCCAAGTTGATGTTATCAGATGCGAAATGGCAGTGATGCAGGATTCAAGTTTATCATTATTCTTTAACTTCACACAGACGTAATAAACGGTGCACAAAATAAAAATTTTTTAGTTAAAGGGGTTGGCAGGCACAAGCGTACTTGTACTAACGCAGTGCTATCAAGAAGGGGTAATATTATTCCTAAACCAAAAAGATGTAATCCAAATTACAAATTTCTGATTGTAATGGATTTATATTGCAATTTTCACAAATTAAATAAAACAATGTTAGCACAAATTTAATAACAGCAAAACACAGAGTTCGAGATATCCTCGAAAAATCAAATAGGTTGTTAAGAGCAGAAATTAAATCAAAAAACTTCCGCAATATGATTTGGATTCCCTAAACTATGAACAAAATGTAACAATAAAATTGATCTCCTCTGTGATCATGGTAGGCAGCTCAAAATGTTTAAATACTAGGTAAGCCCTATTTTGAACTGAAACCTATTTTAATTTAGAATGTAAATTCAACAGTTTAAAAGCTTATCATGAACATTGATAACAATTAAATCTTAATTTTTAACTTCCCGCTACCAATAAAGGGAAGTTATTGATATCGGTCCGATTTTCGAAAGTCGAGTTTTCATTAAATCTCCACGTTTTGAGGTCCCAGGAAGCCATTCTGACTATTCCCGCCGAGGTGTCCGACCGTGTGTGTGTGTGTGTGTGTGTGCGTGTGGGTGTGTGTGTGTGTGTGGGTGGATGTATGTGTGTAAATAAATTTTTGTCGTACAGTTTCTCAAAAACGAATCAACCGATTGAATTCTACGACATGTCATTCGAAAGGGTGTATCAAAACTTAGATTTGATTAGATTTGAGAGTTAATCCATCGAGCCAATCCGAAGAAATTAAAAAAAATAACCTAAATTTTTTTGGGAATTTTTATGTTTTTTAAAAATAACTTTAAAGCGTGCGAAAAAATCATAATAATACATTTTTTGTGCTTAAAAAACTGCGTCGACTGCTTTTTTGAAAATGAAAATCGGACGACGCATTCAAAAGTTATCGTTGTTTAAAAATTCACAAATTTTCGTTTTTTGGTATTTTTTGGTTTTTTTTTAACATATCTTCCAGATTTCTCAACCAATCAATATAAACCTGTACATTTTCTGTTTGTGTTTTAAAAACTGCGTAGAATGCTTTTTTAAAAATGAAAATCGAACGACGCATTCAAAAGTTATCGTTGTTTAAAAATTCACAAATTTTCGTTTTTTGGTATTTTAACAAAAAAACTCATTTTAAGCGTTTAAAATTCAAACTAAGCGGGAAGTTCTAGGGTTGGCCTGCACGGTCAACCAATTTCCAGATTTTTTAAATATATTTTGAATAATGAAAAAACATATTTTGAAAGTATTAATTTATAATTGTAATAAATGTACTGAAACATCTTTTGGAAAGTTTTAATAATTCCTACCAATGAAAAATTAATTTACTATTTTGTATCTGTGGCCCAATACAATTTTGTTATTTTTACAGCAATTAAATGGGCATAGTTTTAATTCTAAAGTTAATTTAAACAAAATTTAACCTTTGACAAGTTAGATAAGTAAACATACGGTATTGTTCCGACAATAAGACAAGCTTTATTACTACTTAAATTGAGAACGAATATCAAAACCGAGAGTTTAAAGTTGTCTGAATGACAGAATGTAGCGCAACGGTTCATTGTAAAAGTAACGATTCATACCTCCTGTTACACGACTCCCGATGACAAAGGACTGACGTCAACCGATTATTATTCGACGTTTTCACTCCAACATGGCGACAGATCAAATATCATCGTTGTTTTCAACCGCACTTAATGTTACTGTTAAGAGTCTATTTAGTCGAAACCTTTTATACATTAAGAGGCTAGTTAAGCGGAGAAACATAATGTTTTAAGACAAAAAATCATGACAGCAATAATATCGTTCGACTTCTTTGACTTTTCTAAATCTGTCAGTGACTTCATTGTAATTTTGGTAGGTGGGAGAGAAGCAAACTTATTAATGGGAATGAAGCCGACAGGCAACTGGGATTTGTTTTATATTGACTTGATAATTTGAAGATCAGCTTGCTTCAATGCGGACGTTTTTAGACATAGAGTAAATGTTCAAAAGCCAATGTGATTTTCATTTAATTTAAAATTTACATTTCCTAAAAAAACTACGTTTCACGTATTAACATTGTGTTCGAAATTTAGAAATGTCTTTGAGATTTCATACCACATAATACATTTATTTAGAGAAGTAACTTTCAATATTTTTACAGACATATATTATATTCTATTCATTTTACTATAGGCCAAAATATCTTTTAAAAACATTAATAATAAACTAAAATTAAAGCGCGGCTGAGATTACAAAAAATTACTTAAGGAATTAAGAAGTAAAATAATGTACTAGTATAAAACCCCTAAAAAATACTTAAACTTGAACCGGGGACCTTGAGCTTCCGAGTCAACTACGATAACTTCTTATATACGAAACCGCCAATTTAATTAGGTTCAGGCGCACCAAAGTTAAGTCTGTTTTCGGGTTTCAGTCAAATCAGTCAAAGGATGTCAGGCTAAAGGCTCCCATACACTTCAGACTTTTTGACGGTAGGTTTGAAAAATGTATGGCATGGTAGTTTTTGTTTGTGCAAATGTTTGAAGCGAATCGGTCGAGACTGAAAAAGTTTGTGTAACACTTTAGGCTTGACAGTAAGGTTTGAAGTGTATGGTAGTGGTAGTGTTTGCGCAAACATTGAAGGGTTAACATCTCAGAGATCTATCCTAGTATTTATTCGGTGTGATTTTCTTCTGTTAAATTAAAATGTAAGTCTTATTATTATATTTGAATGCTACATAAATCATTTTACGGTAATTGATATGTCATGAGTTTACCGTTGTATTCAGTCAGTTTAACTCTTAACTGGGTGTTGAAAATATATATACATTTGTTTTGTATTGCATAATCTTCCTCCAGTAAATTCTGTGAAACAAATATTCACATAATTATGTTATTTTAACAACTAATTTATAACAATGTTATCGTTAATTATAATTGCTGCACAAACAGCTTCCGTGTCTGACATCCTCTCCCGACAATTTCACTAAATAAACTGAAAGTTATTTCGAATGTTTGCGCAAACCGTTGCATAGTGAGCATAATGTATATGGACCAATGTTTGCGCAAACACGTTGTTGCGCAAAAATGTTTGAAGTGTATGGAGGCCTTAAAGACATAAACAGGTAAATAAAATAACACTTACTCCTCCGCTAAATTATCTACATTGTTTTGTACAAATACCCATTTAAGATATCTATACTTATTTTGTAATTAATATTTAAAATATCCAATATAGGAAAGTCGTTGTATTTGACTTTTTTTATTTACTACTTAATACGTAGATTCGTCCTTTATAGCAGGGAGAAAGTATGGTTAGGCGAACCATAGCATTTGCGCTAAATGCAAAGACTAAATTATTACACAAGAAGGAACGCCCATACGTTCGCATACCACACATTCAGTTCTAGTCCTACGGGGAAACTGCGACGAAAACTTAAAACTTTCACAAAACCTTCTTCAGTTTATCCAGCTTTAATATAAATAACAAAAAGTAGCAGAAGATCGGTGACTTGTGTTTGAAGCGGTAAACAATGCTATTAATTTATTTGTGTGTATAAAAGATTACTAATTATAACATTACCTTGCATTTGTGATCTAGGCGTCCTGTATGTTGACGACCGCGGTTTCGACCTCACTGGGTCATTTACGAGTCTTCTTAATACACACTAAATTACACATACATTTTACACGCACATACACACATTACACTTAACATTGAAATTGAATCGTGCACCATGATTATATGGCTTGTCAATTGATACACGAATCGATTTAAAATGTGGATGCATCCTTCCACGTCTGCGACCGGGTCGGGACTCGTATATGAAGGTAATGTTATAATTATTAATTTAACATTGTGATCAAGAAGTAGGATTTATAATGAAAGATTACGGTTAGTTGACCGAATAAACTAGTTAAAAGGAAACACAAAACAACATATTTTTATCTATATGGTATATAAAAGCCAAAACCCACTGACTCACTCATCACGATTTCTCAAAAACTACCGAACGGATTGGAATGAAATTTGGTATGTAGCTTCCTCTAGGGCCATAGGTGCTCACTAAGAAAGGGTTTGAAAAAATTCGAAATTTTAGGGGGGGTTTGGGGGGGA
>JAGFPH010000875.1:345784-359507 GCA_018207615.1 Philaenus spumarius
TTTGATTACGAGTAAAATACAAAAGGCCTTAAATCATTTATACCATGCAAATTTAATTTAAAAATCCATTTTAAGAAAGGGATGGTTTTAGGAAAAAATTGCTAACAGAAATATTTTAACGAAATTGTAACAACTTTCTACTGTATCGAACTGTCGAACGACATATAGGAGATTCGTCAATATTTCAAACGGGAACGTGACGACCAGTATAAAACTGTCCAGGGAAGTTTGAGTTACTTTATACCAATGAGTTATCTATAAGAAAGTTAATTGAGGCATACTCACGATCAGTTCTCACAGCGCGGTATACCAACAACTTGTCTACATTTCTCTTATTCTACATCATTAATAATACCAGTGACGGATTCCCAGTTCACGCATACTTGCATCATGTCGTTTGTAAGGCATTCCGGAACTGTACTCATCAGCCATGTTGTTAATGCTCACACCACGTTCCACCTTATATTATTTATACCTTTTTAAATTTTTATTATAAAGAAATAATATCGATTTGGGAAAATTCACAATAATTAATTGTCATGGGCAGGAATTGAAAATATGATGCCGTGTTTCGCAAGGTGAGATAGTTTTAAACTTTATCAAGGTGTAGGCCTATGTAGATTTTAATTAAGAGGTATCTGTGAAAACCTCTAAAGTTCTTACACCTATGTAATATACAATGTAGCAGCAGTTTTTTTTTTTTTTTATTAGTAACGTTCGTAGATTTCTTTCAACTATGAATAAAGGAGCACTATCTGCAATCAGAACAAACAAAATGAGCCCTCATTTACCAAAATCGTTTTAGTACATTACGCGAAGCTTCGCAACAAGTATAAGAATAAATTCACCTCGGTATAAAGTATATTCGGTGACAGCAGAATGTAGATATTCAGTAATATTGTTTTTCAATCGTTAATTAATTAAGTCACAATGGATATGAAATTGAATACAATATGACTTCGATTTTTTAAATGTTTAATAAGGTTTAATTTTTAAACAGATTAAAAATACATACTTGTATTCCACTATTTAAAACAAAAATTTCTGTCTTATAGTATAACTTTCCGCTTAAATAAATATTTAAGAGTTATTTCAATATATAGCTGATTCTGCTTCACTTGCTACAGCCATATTAGATCTATTTCCAGATAAATTATGGCTGGATTGATTCACAATTTTACTCATCCCGCTTAACATTTACAATTTATGTTCATACGAGAAAGCGCTAAAATATTTGTGACATTAAAAAATCCAAATTTACATTTTTTCCCCGAATGATTCCCAAGTTGATGTTATCAGATGCGAACTGGCAGTGGTGCAGGATTCAAGTTTATCATTATTCTTTAACTTCACACAGACGTAATAAACGGTGCACAAAATAAAAATTTTTAGTTAAAGGGGTTGGCAGGCACAAGCGTACTTGTACTAACGCAGTGCTATCAAGAAGGGGTAATATTATTCCTAAACCAAAAATATGTAATCCAAATTACAAATTTCTGATTGTAATGGATTTATATTGCAATTTTCACAAATTAAATAAAACAATGTTAACACAAATTTAATAACAGCAAAACACAGAGTTCGAGATATCCTCGAAAAATCAAATAGGTTGTTAGGAGAAGAAATTAAATCAAAAAACTTCCGTAATATTGTTTGGATTCTCTAAACTATGAACAAAATCTATACTAATATTATAAAGAGGTAAAGTTTGTTTGTTTGTTTGTGTGTGTGTTTGTTTGTTTGTTTGTATGTAGGGGGTAATCTCTGGAACTACTGAACCGATTGAAAAAATAGTTTTACCAATAAAAAGCTACACTATCCCTGAGTAACATAGGCTATAATTCATTTGGATAAAAACCTTTTTTATTTCAATATTTGTAAATTTAGTCGGAAGAAATTATTTGGTTAGGCCTAGATAAACCAACACATGTATTTACATTTATTACCATAGCAACCAATTGAATAAAATAACAGATAATATAGCTGTTGGCTCAAATATTTCCATTAACAGCTGATTTCAAAATTGGAAGCAATTATTTTTGTATTTTTAGCTTTAGGTTAGGGTTTTAAAGTGTATACCTGAGCCTTGCTGGTTCTTTTAACCATTATTATAACTGCTGTTATAAAATATAAGAAATAATTTAATTTAAACATTTAACATTATTTACAACCTTAGTTTTGAGGTTATTATTAATCCTACACCTTTATTATAAATAAAACATAACATATATTTTTAGAAGGTTAAATTGGGGGTTGGCGTGCGGAGCACGCAGAGGTCTCCCCTAGTGTAACAATAAAATTGATCTCATCTGTGATCTTGGTAGGCAGTTCAAAATGTTTAAATACTAAGTAAGCCCTATTTTGGACAATAAAATATTTGAAACCTATTTTAATTTAGAATGTAAATTCAACAGTTTAAAAGCTTATCATAGAACATTGATAACAATTAAATCTTAATTTTTTAAATATATTTTGAATAATGAAAAAACATATTTTGAAAGTATTAATTTATAATTGTAAGAAATGTACTGAAGCATTTTTTGGAAAGTTTTAATAATTCCTACCAATGAAAAATTAATTTACTATTTTGTATCTGTGGCCCTACAGTTTGGAGCAATTAAATGGGCATAGTTTTAAAACTATTCATAGTTTTAATTCTAAAGTTGATTTAACAAAATTTAACCTTTGACAAGTTAGATAAACATTAAGGTATTGTTCCGACAATAAGACAAGCTTTATTACTACTTAAATTGAGAACGAATATCAAAACCGAGAGTTTAAAGTTGTCTGAATGACAGAATGTAGCGCAACGGTTCATTGTAAAAGTAACGATTCATACCTCCTGTTACACGACTCCCGATGACAAAGGACTGACGTCAACCGATTATTATTCGACGTTTTCACTCCAACATGGCGACAGATCAAATATCATCGTTGTTTTCAACCGCACTTAATGTTACTATTAAGAGTCTATTTAGTCAAAACCTTTTGTACATTACGAGGCTAGTTAAGCGGAGAAACATAACGTTTTAAGACAAAAAAATCATGACAGCAATAATATCGTTCGACTTCTTTGACTTTACTAAATCTGTCAGTGACGTCATTGTAATTTAGGTAGGTGGGAGAGAAGCAAACTTATTAATGGGAATGAAGCCGACAGGCATCTGGGATTTGTTTTATATTGACTTGATAATTTGAGGATCAGCTTGCTTCAATGCGGACGTTTTTAGACATAGAGTAAATGTTCAAAAGCCAATGCGATTTTCATTTAATTTAAAATTTACATTTCCTAAAAAAACTACGTTTCACGTATTAACATTGTGTTCGAAATTTAGAAATGTCTTTGAGATTTCATACTACATAATACATTTATTTAGAGAAGTAAGTTTCAATATTTTTACAAACATATATTCTATTAATTTTACTATAGGCCAAAATATCTTTTAAAAACATTAATAATAAACTAAAATTAAAGCACGGCTGAGATCACAAAAAATTCCTTAAGGAATTAAGAAGTAAGATAATGTACTAGTATAAAACCCCTAAAAAATACTTAAACTTGAACCGGGGACCTTGAGCTTCTGAGTCAACTACGATAACTCCTTATATAATATACGAAACCGCCAATTTAATTAGGTTTAGGCGCACCAAAGTTAAGTCTGTTTTCGGGTTTCAGTCAAATCAGTCAAAGGATGTCAGGCTAAAGGCCCCCATACACTTCAGACTTTTTGACGGTAGGTTTGAAAAATGTATGGCATGGTAGTTTTTGTTTGTGCAAATGTTTGAAGCGAATCGGTCGAGAGTGAAAAAGTTTGTGTAACACTTTAGGCTTGACAGTAAGGTTTGAAGTGTATGGTAGTGGTAGTGTTTGCTCAAACATTGAAGGGTAAACACCTCTGAGATCTCTCCTAGTATTTATTCGGTGTGATTTTCTTCTGTTAAATTAAAATTTAAGTCAAATTATTATATTTGAATGCTACATAAATCATTTTACGTAATTGATATGTCATGAGTTTACCATTGTTTTCAGTCAGTTTAACTCTTAACTGGGTGTTGAAAATATGTATATAGGCTACATTTTGTTTTGTATTGCATGATCTTCCTCCAGTAAATACTGTTGAAACAAACATTCACATAATTATGTTATTTTAACAACTAATTTATAGCAATGTTATCGTGAATTATAATTGCTGCACAAGCATCTTCCGTGTCTGACATCCTCTCCCGACAATTTCACTAAATAAACTGAAAGTTATTTCGAATGTTTGCGCAAACCGTTGCATAGTGAGCCTAATGTATATGGACCAATGTTTGCGCAAACACGTTGTTGCACAAACCCAAGGTTTGCGCAAAATGTTTGAAGTGTATGGAGGCCTTAAAGACATAAACAGGTAAATAAAATAACACATACTCCTCCGCTAAATTATCTACATTGTTTTGTACAAATACCCATTTAAGATATCTATACTTATTTTGTAATTAATATTTAAAATATCCAATATAGGAAAGTCGTTGTATTTGACTTTTTTTTTATTTACTACTTAATATGTCGATTCGTCCTTTATAGCAGGGAGAAAGTATGGTTAGGCGAACCATAGCATTTGCGCTAAATGCATAGACTAAATTATTACACAAGAAGGAACGCCCATACGTTCGCATACCACACATTCAGTTCTAGTCCTACGGGGAAACTGCGACGAAAACATAAAACTTTCACAAAACCTTCTTCAGTTTATCCAGCTTTTATATAAATAACAAAAAGTGGCAGAAGATCGGTGACTTGTGTTTGAAGCGGTAAACAATGCTATTAATTTATTTAATGTGTGTATAAAAGATTACTATAGTCAAATTCAACTCAGAGTGAGGCGGAAGTTCAAGCCTACGGAGGGTCAGCACGGTCGACTGGTTTCCGCTCCACACCTACCTGAATTTTAATTGTTTATAGTAGCGTTATGCAAACTATTTTATAACAAGAAAATATAAAAATAAATCACATAACGTTGTGTATCATGATTGTCTGTTTATTTTGATATTAAATTTGAAGTAAATCGGTAAATGTTGAGTAATTAAATGGCATAGCGATTTAAAATGTGGACGCATCCTTCCGCGTCTGCGACCGGGTTGGGACTCGTATATGAATTGACAAGCCATAATCATGGTGCACGATTCAAATTTAATGTTAAGTGTAATGTATATGTGCGTGTAAATGTATGTGTAATTTAGTATGAATTAAGAAGACTCGTAAATTACCCAGTAAGAAATCGAATCCACGGTCGTTAATATACAGGACGCCTAGATCGCAAATGCAAGGTAATGTTATAATTATTAATTTAACATTGTGATCAAGAAGTAGGATTTATAATAAAAGATTACGGTTAGTTGACCGAATAAACTAGTTAAAAGGAAACACAAAACAACATATGAAAGATAAAGCAATCGATTCTGTAATCCTTATATATAATTCTGTAAGCGAAATTTTAGATTCAAAATTGTGAGAATTTGGTAAATCGGAGGATGATGGGAGGGGTATCAAATTAAAGGTATCGATTCAAGGATCGAGGAAAAAATATAAGTTTTTTCTAAAATTAAAAACTAAGGGGTTTTTGGGGTCTCCGAAAAACAAAAATCCCCATAAGAAATACATGAGAATTTAAAAACATCTGCTTCGTTTAAATTAAAACATTTGGTAATAAATAAATAAATTAAAAACATAAAACAGCTGTTCTGTAGTTTACATTAAAACATTTGATCTATACTAATATTATAAAGAGGTAAAGTTTGTTTTTTTGTTTGTTTGTGTGTAGGGGGTAATCTCTGGCACTACAGAACCGATTGAAAAAATAGTTTTACTAATAAAAAGCTACATTATCCCTGAGTAACATAGGCTATAATTAATTTCGATAAAAACCTTTTTTTATTTCAATATTTATTTGTAAATTAGTCAGAAAAAAATCTTAGGTTAGGCCTAGAATGATAAACCAACACATGTACTTACATTTATTACCATAGCAACCAATTGAATAAAATAAAAGATAATATAGCTGTTTGCACCAATAGGCCTATTTCCATTAACAGTTGATTTCAAAATTTGAAGAAATTATTTTTGTATTTTTAGCTTTTAGGTTAGGGTTTTAAAGTGTAGACCTGAGCCTTGCTGGTTCTTTTAACCATTATTATAACTGATGTTATAAAATATAAGAAACAATTTGATTTGAACATTTAACATTATTTACCATCTTAGTTTTGAAGTTATTACTAATCCTACACCTTTATTATAAATTAAATATAACATATGTTTTTGGAAGGTTCCATTGGGGGTTGGCGTGCGGAGCACGCAGGGGTCTCCCCTAGTCATTATACATTTTTCTTAATGTTTACGATCATATCGCGCATCCTCAAAGTGTCTCCGTTTCCTCGTCAACCACTCTTATTGTTTGTAAAAACTATTTATTTATTATAATTATTATTTGTGGAAAAAATTGAAAAAACATTGGTGGTTACAGTGAATAAACCAACTAAAAATGGCGAATGGAAGGAAAAATACACGTTTTCGGATATATAGACTTTTCTCAAAATTATTTTACCATTAGAACAAGACCTCAAAGTTTCTTCGTGAATTTAAATGATTCGTGATTTATTTAAATACATACTGACACTTGAAACTGTCACGGTATAGGTTTTAATACTCTAATGAACAAATCTGTTCAACTATTATTCGTAAATAACTAGAGTGAAATTTTATTTCAGGAATGGCAACCTATCACAAGAAAATTCCCAACATTTTATAAGTTCTGATGATAAACTTTATCACTTTGGTATTTCACAGATTTTTTTTGAGTAAATTGTACGACCCTCATCTAATATGTTTGCAGACGACGACCTTTTTTAGAAATACAGCAGAGTAGTGCTGCCAACATAAGCGCATTCCACTATTGAATGTTGAATCCAGATAAACATACTGTGACTAAACTCTGTGGTTAGAACTTCCGGATATTTTTTTAATGCTTGGATTTCTGTTAAACAAAACAACTTAATTGATGTTACTGCACTAATTTATTATAAAGTGGAAACATACTGTGACTGGAGACTGTAAGTTATAACTTCAAAATACATCGATGTAACGAATGTATTTGGGTCCTTGTTCTACTCGTACACATAGGATTGATTCAATGTATCGAATCGTGAACATCGATGTATATCGAATATCCGTCCGTAATTTGTAGTTTAATTTAAAGTACGGTTAACATTAAGTATGTATTACAGAATTTTATAAAGTCAAAATTGTGTGTGTTCCTATTGTGTTATATTGATTGATGTTAAGTTGTAGGAATAACAGAGTCCGTCAATCGTTTTTATTACGTTCGTATGCGGAGTCCGATGTCACTGAAAAGACACGTATATTATTTCCCGAATCAAGTAAGTTGGGAATTGACTTTAAGTGTTTTATTTTCTGTTCATAAATAATTACTTAAAAATTTGTCCACCATATTTTCAGTTTTCATTTATTTAAGATGTTTAGAAATAAAATTGAACATTACAATTACGTATTTTTTTGTATACGTTGGCACCTCTGCGCGTAGGGTCGTAATGTAAACTTTCACCGATTTGTTTATAGTTTAAATACTCGTTATTATACTCCCTCTCTGTAGATATATAAATGAAGATTCATTTTAGAATTAAATACTGAAAAATCAATTAATTTTGTTGAAATAAATACAAATGTTTCTTTTCATCTCGTTAAAAAATAATGACGTAATAATAAATTATTCTGGTGAAAACATATATTCTGAATAGTCAATACATTTAAAGCCTCATCGTTCACTTTCCAAGAAATCTTAACATATGATCTGGCTGAAGAAGCATAGCGCGTGATTGTCGCGTTTTTACACTACAGTATTCGGTTTATTATTTCTAGTCAGAAGTATTCGTCAGAACACAGCTTAAGTAGCACAGTCAGTTTGAGGTAACTATCTACAAAACTGTAAAACGTAAACATAAAAATGTGGGACGGACGTGAATATATGACCTACTTTACTTATCGATCATGCAACGACCTTGGCAAAAAAAAAACTGTGTCAAACAACAAGGCCGGTTTGCAGTCAGGTATGATGTGTTTATTGGACTTTGTGATTTAACATTACTTGTAAGCTAAAAAGGAAAAGCAACCTCGTCATTGTGTGTGGGTAGTGGCGCTTTATTTGGTAAAACAAGGTATTTCCTTGCAATATTAGACTACTTACTTATGAATGAAATTATCACATAATACGGTGTATGAAAGGAAACGGATGCAGAAATAGCGAAGCTGACATTATTTTGCAGTAGGACAACGTAATTTGAAAATCAGTGATATTTTGTCAAAACTATCTGAACAACGATAGCCGTTTTAGTAATGCAAAAGTCAACTAATTTTATATGATTAAATTTTCGCGAAAAAGTCTACTCACAGTGGTTATTTTAGTTTCATTAACAAATAGCAATTTAAATTTAATTTAATTTAAATTTAAACTAAAAGCTTCTAATGGAGCTGCACCACTTTGAACATTGTCCACATCGTATTATCACATGTTTTATTAGTCAGTAGTGGTGTTAAGGGATTGGGTAGGATTTTATTTTTGGTTCCTTTATAATATTTTTTTATGCTTAGTTCAGCAATTTGGTAGTTTTAGTTATTTACATTTAAAGATTGTGTTTATTAACTCGTTTCAAAGTTTGTTGCTTGAATTTTAAAATTATCCTTGCCGTTTGGATTCAACGTTACTTTCAGAAATACACACAGAAAATAAAAACAGAATGTAGATTTTCAACTTAGTATATACTGGATTTTTTTTAAATTCAGTATGCACTCTCATAATAAGTCACAAGTTTTATGGGCACAAGACTCTTTGGCATTGCGTTTTTATTTTTTTACGAAAAAACATATTTATAAATTAATAAACGCAAACAACAGACCTCTGAAAGGTGATCAAATCTGAAAAAAATATGTTAAGATCTATTCGGGAAGCCTCTAATTTAACATAAGGTTTTGTGAATAGCCTGAAAGAGAAAAGTGAAGTTATATTTGAGCAACGTCTTTGAAGTACTGTATATCCGTTTAAACTAGAACTTTGAAGAGAAAATTAACACCTTGTTTAAAATCAACACTCAGTGCAGCAATAATTTTTCAAGTTAAAATGATATATAATTACTTATTTAAAGAAGTAACGAAGTAAATAAAGTTTTTTAATACGGAAATTTTAACTATTATTCAAAGACTATTGTATAACAATTCTATCTGATAGAAAGGTTAATTAAATTTGAAAAAGTCCAAGGCTATAGTTCATTTCACCTCAGCGTGAGGCAAATATAAATGACCGTAATAAAACCCTTACCCTCAGGCCTATTGTGCGACATCGGGGATGGGCACTTGTCGTCTGCCTTTGTATTAGAGTTATTGCTGTTTGTCCCAGTGCCATTATGCAAACTTTTTTAATTGAAAGAAAAACTTAAAACAAAATATATCATTCGCTGTGTTTTGATCGCGTGATTATTTTTATACCAAATATGAAGTAAATCGGTTGATTTTGGGGAAGGAAAAGTAAATAATTAAATCCTATGTGTTTTCAAATATTTTTTATCATCATGAATACGGAAATAAATTTACATTGAATAATGATGTTGAGTTTTATAAAAACCTCTTACTTACTACTGTACACAATAATCATCACCTTATAGTGGCCTGACATGCTTAACATTGTCGTTAATCAAACAATAACCAAGGCTTTATGTTTTGAATTGAAAACTCATAAAAAATACTTTACTCTTTATTTGGGCATTGGGCATTGAAAATTGACAACAAAATCAACCCAAGTATTATTAAATAAGCGTAAGTCCTTATAAGGGAATATATTAAATTTATATGGCACACCTACGTCATTGAAATAAATAAACTAATATTACTCTATTGACCACATTAGACTAATAACTTAATGAACCAATAAAGTAGCTATTTTTCACAAAACTAGATAGTTCAAAGAAATTTCAAGATTTCCGTTAAATATACTGTATTAGTCAAATTATATTAAATTTATAAATTAAATTAAAGATAAATAATAGACTATCATTAATAATGTACTTGTTTCGCCTGTCCCTAAATAGCCTATTAAAATTTTGTTTAGTGTGCAAGTAGCTATAAGGAATAGCCTATGTTTAATTTTTATCCGTGCTATGTACTGCAATAAGATGTGTAATTTTATATTTTCGTGTAGCCCATGCTCTGTTTGTCTATAATATTAAGATGTATTTAATTTTAATTGTATTTTATGCTCGATGTATATAGAACAGTTATTTAATAGTTTTACTTAATGTCTATATTTTAATACTGCATTTAATTAACAAAAAAACTGTCAGGCCACTATAATGTGATGATTATTGTGTACAGTAGTAAGTAAGAGGTTTTTATAAAACTCAACATCATTATTCAATGTAAATTTATTTCCGTATTCATGATGATAAAAAATATTTGAAAACACATAGGATTTAACTATTTACTTTGCCTTCCCCAAAATCAACCGATTTCCTTCATATTTGGTATAAAAATAATCACGCGATCAAAACACAGCGAATGATATATTTTGTTTTAAGTTTTTCTTTCAATTAAAAAAGTTTGCATAATGACACTGGGACAAACAGCAATAACTCTAATACAAAGGCAGTCGACAAGTGCCCATCCCCGATGTCGCACAATAGGCCTAAGGGTAAGGGTTTTATTACGGTCATTTGGTTTTGCCTCACGCTGAGGTGAAATGAACTATAGACCTCTGGTGTCTTAAGCGATAGCAAAATTGTAGGCCTACGTGTACAAAAACTCTGCATGATAATGCTGACGTCATTTGGCGCGAATTTATCTTAACCAGTGAAGGAACATTATAGTGAATCGCGTATTATAGTAGTTGTAATTCTATATACCAGAATTAAGTATCGTTCATGTTTTATTTAAGGAAAACATTTCTATTGTTTTGTTGCTAAAGCACAGTTATTTAATAAAATAAAAATTTATTTTTAAAATTTGTAAACTAAATAAATTAACTCATTTCTTTCAAATTAATTTTTCTAGGTGAAGTGTACAAAAAAATTTGTGAATATAGTGGTTCATAATTATTGACCTTCACTTCACAAAATTACAGAAGTTAATTTTTCAATTCAAAATAACCGTAAATGGGGTTGGCGTTTCAGTTTGTTTAGCCTACAAATCGCAATTTGGTATAAAAGTATAATAAGTAGTAATACAGTATACGTCAAAATAAACAGTACTGAAGTAGGTTTAAATGTTTTATTTTTAGATAAATATATGAAGTAAAAGGAAACTGAACACTTTATTTAACACATGCAAGTTCTATTAGGTTCTCCATTAAGTTTTAGGCAACGTTCGTAGGTTTGAAGATGCTGATGTTGTTGCATGCTTCTCACGCATCTAGTTATTTTCAGGTACTGGTAGTCGGTGGTTCATTCAGGAATATGATTTCCATCGTCAATTCCCACACATAAGCGTCATGTGGTGAAATGTCGAGAGCGTGAGATGTGTAAGGGTATGTTTCTCGGGCAATCAGATAATTGCAGAACTTCTTTGAAGAATTGCAATAATTCGACCACGCAGCTGAACCGCTGACGTGAGTTGAGCAAATTTCCAAAATTAAGTTTATAGACCGATATTTTAGGGTTTCGACCAACAATTTGGGAAATAGGTCTATTCACGACGGTGCTGAATAGCTGCAAAATGCTTCGCACGCCATTCCACATATTGGGATTGTCTTCAATACACAAAGCATTGCGTGCTTCGCACGCCATTCCACATATTGGGATTGTCTTCAATACACAAAGCATTGCGTGCTTCGCACGCCATTCCACATATTGGGATTGTCTTCAATACACAATGCATTGCGTGCTTCGCACGCCAAACCTCGTATCAGGGGTATTTTCAACACACAGAGCATTGCGTGCTTCGCACGCCAGCCCCACGGTAGAATCCACCACATTTTCTTTGAACCGGGTACTTCTATGGTATTTCACGTTTTGATCGATTTTGGGGGAACCAAGCGAGCTATAAGGTCGCGTAAAAAAACAAAATGTGCAGAATAACATCTTACATTTATATTTTTAGAAAAAACTGTAAAAAAAATTCATTCTCTTAGTAAAAATCTCAAAAAATAGTTACTTCCGGTCAAAAAACTTACTTCCGGTTGTTGGATTTTTTTGGCTAACGAACTCGTCCGAGCCACTTACACAACCAACACGTGTACCAAATTTGGACCAAATCGGACTTAAAATGCGACCGCTAGAGTGCGAACACATATATACATATATATATATATATACATATATATATACATATATATATATGAATTTTAATGACACCCCAAAACGTGTTCTGGGGACCATGATCGGTGCTCATTTGCTACTCCCGACCTTGGGTCTCACCATAAGGGCCACTGCAATAGCTCATTTTTCCTATGGAAATTCGCTAATAATGGCTACAGCGGAGCGTCAGATGGCGCCATCTTGATGGATCCACTGTGAACCAAAAGCCAGATTGCTAGCACGACTTTACGCTAACACTACCCGTTCGACGGAACTTATCATTTCGGCATTACTTTTCGGCTGTTTGTGAAGTCGTTCTTGAAACTCTACAGCAGTTCACATCAAACTAGGAGCAAAAATATTGTTCTACAATAAAACAACTTTTTTTTGGAGTGATAAGATCTATTATAGAGTTAACTAACTTCAAAAATAAAGTGATAATAATGAACGTGGTCTGGCAACAACCAAAAATGTAATCAGCCGTTCTAAGAACCAACCACAGGTGCTTTAATTTAAGTACTGTTTTACTTAGGCGCATATCTTCCACACATTTAATTTAAATTAGTAAATCAAATTACGTGCAAAGGTGTACTTACTGCAAGCGTTGTACACACATCAATCTAAAACGATTTGAAAGATGTACATTTTTTTAACCTCCGACGCAAACAGAGGGGTGTTACGTGTTATGCTTATTTTAGAAATAAAGAAAATGAGCTCAAATGAAGCAAAACCACAATGAGCTCATTTTCATCTAGTTTAACGTGTGTATCTGTGCATATGTCTGTGGCATCGTAGCTTATAAACGGTTGAACCGATTTTATTTGTTTTTGTTTGTTTTACTTTCTCACTATACTATAGTATAGAGAAAGTATAGTGATCGCAAAAAAAATCGATGTTGAGATTTTTGTGGAAATATCCGTTTTGGGACCCCCTGAGTCCAAAAAAGTGGTTTTTACAAAATGTCTGTCTGTATGTATGTCTGTATGTCAGTATGTAGACAAAGCTAGAGAGAAAACTATTCGATCGATTTCAACTAAATTTGCACCAGACATGTCCAGTACGCCTGTATGGATGCACGAAAAAGGGTTTTGAACAATTTTGAAAAACAACCCCCTTTTTGCCTAAAAAACCCCCAAAAAATCAGTTATTATTTTTTTATAAAAAAAACGGATCTAACGATTTTGATAAAATTTGGCTAATTTGTAGCCTTTAATGTGTCCTACCATATACAAAAACCCGCATCTTTCTAAAAATTCTCGTTTAGCTAATAATAATAATAATAACTGATTTTTGGGGGTTTTTTGGCCATAAAAGGGGTTGTTTTTCAAAAATTTTCAAAACCTTTTTACGTGCATCTATAAAGACCTAATTGACGTGTTTGGTGCAAATT
>JAGFPH010000875.1:359607-372273 GCA_018207615.1 Philaenus spumarius
TTATTAGTTAATCTCCAACTTTAATAAAAAAAACTCTCCTACCCCACCCTACAAGTCACTGTGAATCTGTTTAGTAATTTAAATATGTTTGTGAGAAAGTATGTGCCAGTTCCTGGTACCGTTTATTTGTTAACAGATAACTTGATCGAAAGTGTTCTTCGCTATGTTTCAAGAAAATCTGTTCTGCCGTTTGAAGGTCATCACCTCTTTTCTAGTTTACTTTTTAGAGGGGCTTTAATTTAATTTGTTTAAATACACTAATTGCATTTACAAGTATTATTTTGTTTATCAGAACATACCATTATATCACCAGAATTACTCTAATATAAGTTCTGAATGTCATACCGTGGCTGGACTAGTTTGCATTCGATTCTACGATTTTAAAGAAACTGTATAGTACTAAACAATTAAATGCTATTAAAAAAGATTCATTTGAGGTAACAACTGTTAAAAAATATAATTTCCGTACGTCTAATTAGAACCAAACACAGATAGCGTGCGCATTAAATGTTTAACGGGGAAATACAACATACTAAGAGTACATCTAGAAACACATCTTCTCAATAATTGTATTATTATTCAAACAGCGTATATGTAAATTAATAACTTAATGAACTTCCGTTACTCTAGAAAGTTGATCTTATCTAGATTACTGTGGCATATCCGAACATAAATGTGTGGTAAAACTTAGCACTACTTACATATTATTTACCATAATTACTTGTATATATTTAGCATTCATTAAATGAGTTGTATTTGCGAAAATGTTATTTTAGATAAACATTGTGTACATGGATATTTCTCCCTGGAAAGAAAATATACATAGCAAAGTAAGTGGGAATTTGATATCTTTCAACATTCGAGAAAAGGAATGGCTTATACCGAACGTTTGAGAAATGTTATTCTATATAAAACTATTTTCATATTATTTGCTACCGTAGTAACCGACGCCATTTGAATCAGAAATTGAGAAAAACCTTTTAACATTGGTGTAAACACAGCAGAAAAAAATAATAGTCTAGGTATTTTGACTTTAAAATAATTGAAGAATAATTATTGAAGTTTAAAAAGCACTAGCCACTTAACCTAAACAGACGAAGCTGAAAATTAGAGGAACTAAAATTTCAAACCACGAATTTAGTTGAGCTTGGTTAAGCACTTGTTATTTTAAATGTACAATTGGGTAATTTTCCACAATCATGTTTTTTACGCACAAAACAATTTAATTTAGAATTTTAAATGGCAAAATACTAGGTTGAGTGGGATTTCAAATAAATGCATTTTTAACTAAACTTTTAAAATTAAAAAAACTTTGGTCAGATTTCCAACCGTTTAAAACAATATGGGTCAAAACACTTTTCCATTTTTTTTTAAGACTTTTTTCGTAAAAAGAATGGAAGCGTTTGGATAAAATTAATTTACATTAGTTTAGTAAGGATATATGTTTAGCAATATTTGATAAAATTTGTATTTATTAAAGTAAAAATGTTCAATGGTAGAAATAAAAGTACAAAAGCAAAATTGTAAGGTTGCCAATTTTTCAGAAATTGCTTTTGAAGACTTTTACAATCGTGCAATCCTTGAAATTAAAAAAAGTGTATATATGTTCCACCCATCAAAATGTCTTTTGGGCCACTGTGGTTTAACAAAATATGTTCTTCAGACTCTTTACTTAATCGTTTGCTCGCAATATGTAGCCTTCTGGACGGGTTAAAAAAGCTGAATTGTTTGTATGAACATATAAATAAACAATTTGGCTTTTTTTTTAGGTCCCCTATCATCTATTGAAGTTGTGCCAACCACTCGCGAGTCACCTTGTATATACATATAGATTGACAGTTCACATATTTGTTTTCCCATTTACTTGAATCACACTTACAAAAAACTAGACTATATCAAACATCGTAACGTTCTAATTAAAAACCATTACATTTAAAAAAAAAAGGTATATTTGATCAAGATTGTCTCAGAATAACACGAAACCAATGCTATCACCACTATACTAGCATTCCCCACCCCTAAACAAAAAAACTCCATTAAATGACTACGACGATGTAGATTGTATAATTTGCCTCATTTGAACGTTAAAGGAACAGAAATTACAGCCCGAAGTAGAGACGAATTGCAAACTTTTGAGTGTTGTACTCTGTGAAAAGCGTTTCTTTAAATATTCCAGAGCTTAAGATGAGTGGGGGAAGTTCCATTTGAACATACTTTCAAAAGGTGGCCATTGATGTCAGGACAAAATGTCAAAGCGAAGTGAGGAGGGTGTGTTTGTCCATGACCTTGAAGAAAAGTAGAGGTCGTCTGGTTCCCAGGTATAATAAAATGTGTTGAATAACATTGGGGTGGAACGCACAATAAAACTGCAAAATGTTTATTGAATGGTTTCCTGTTAACAGGTGAGTCAGGTTTTTGTGATAATGAGAACGTTTTGCAAGGTTCTGCTGTAACTCCCGCTCAGTCAATTCGGCTTGAATAATTATAATATTATCAGTTTTTGTCTCGGACTTATCATGTACAAATAAATTTCGAAGAACATTTAAATGCTGTTTTTTTTTACAATTTGGGACAATTCGTTAAAATTTGATAATCAGTCTCACCCTTAAGGCTCGGCTACCTAAATTCAAAACGGCGAAGTTGGGTACCAATTTCAATGTTAAATAACCTAAACGTACCTTCACTATTAAGCATATTTTTGTGTTATTTTTGTCAAAAAATGAAAGCTGTACTTTTTCCTTAAAGTCTAATAGATTGTGTATGTTGATTGCTACGGTTATTTTTTGCAATATCTCTTTTTGCAACTGAGTACGAAATTAATAAAGTTTACTATTTTTTACTATTTATATCATACGTTTATGAAAACCATAAAGCGGTTTTTGAAAATGCATTCAACAATCAACATCCGCCTATTACAGTACTTCAAAATGAAACCGAATTTTTAAATTTATTCCACGAAATAACGTGGAAAAAATGACTTATTCTGTAGCATTGCTCTTATGGAAATCAAATTCAATATGGCGGACAGGGTAGCCTCTTCTTAAACTCTAGTAATTTTAATACTTAATTTTTAATTTACAAAAAACATTTTAAAATTTGTACCAGCTGTGTCAGCAGTACAGGGATAGCGTAACCGTAATCAAATTATAAAATAAAAAAGGTTATTTGCTAAAATGTACAACTTTCTCTTCTTATGTAATAGTATTAGTAATCTATCTTCAATATTATATACATAAATGCTAAGTCCTAAATTACTAATCACTAACTAACCTATTTCCCGAATAGACAGAGGGTTAGCATTTGGATTAAACCAAGAGAAACTAAGCAAACACCAATTTTACGGTCACCTCATAAAGGCATAAAAAAGGAATCCTAAATTGGCACTCCTACTTAATTAAAATTTCAACTAATTAAATCGGTTGGATTCTTCTTTTCCCACAGCTGAACTTAAAAGATGTCATTTTGATTTTGTTAGCTTAATGTTTTTATTTAATTTATCGATTTTATTTTTAAATATACATGTTATGCACATATATTTACATTTTCGTGTCCCAACGCCGCCTCGGCTTATGGCCTAAGATTACTTCGCTTCGCTCGCAGTTGGAAAACTCTCTAAAGGCTCTCGCTAATCTTTTGCTCGTTTGTACCTGGGTGAACGAGCATCGTTCAGATTTTAAATGTTATGCGCATTTTTCAGACTTAATGCGCGTTTTTGAAGACATAAGACCTAGAGCATTCAATTCCTGACGTCAAATAACCCCTGTATGCAAATTTTCATCAAAATCGTTAGAGCAGTTTTCGAGATCCGCGACAGATACAAAGATAGCTACAAGAATTGCTCATTTAAAGTAATAGGATTAATTTATAAATTAAATTAGTCATGTTTGTCTCCGTAATTTAACCATCCTCTAACTCTACCTGACTCGTTTAACCCCAGACGCAAACATATAGGTGTTATAAGTTTAACGTGTGAGTCTGTCGGTGAACCGTAGCTCCAAAATTGATGAACCGATTTTGATTTAGTTTTTTTTTTTTAAAAGATAACTTGATCGAGAATGTTCTTGGCTATGATTCAAGAAATTATGTGCACCCTATCGGGTTTTTTTATTTTTTATTTATCTGTCATAAGATAAATAAAAAATATTTATTTTTTTTATTTTTTATTTTATTTTTTATTTATTTTAGTTATGAGTTATAACCATCGTAGTTAAGGAAGACTCTACGAGAGTACAACAGACTGGCAGACAAGACACTATAAATATTCCGTTACCACTAAGAAAAAAATCTGGAAATTGGTTGACCGTGCAGGCCAACCCTAGAACTTCCCGCTTAGTTTGAATTTTAAACGCTTAAAATGAGTTTCTTTGTTAAAATATCAAAAAACTAAAATTTGTGAATTTTTAAACAACGATAACTTTTGAATGCGTCGTTCGATTTTCATTTAAAAAAAAGCATTCTACGCAGTATTTAAAGCACAAAAAGAAAATGTACAGGTTTATATTGATTGGTTGAGAAATCTGGAAGATATGTTAAAAAAATACCAAAAAATACCAAAAAACGAAAATTTGTGAATTTTTAAACAACGATAACTTTTGAATGCGTCGTTCGATTTTCATTTTTAAAAAAGCATTCTACGCAGTTTTTAAAGCACAAAAAGAAAATGTACAGGTTTATATTGATTGGTTGAGAAATCTGGAAGATATGTTAAAAAAATACCAAAAAATACCAAAAAACGAGAATTTGTGAATTTTTAAACAACGATAACTTTTGAATGCGTCGTCCGATTTTCATTTCCAAAAAAGCATTCGACGCAGTTTTTTAAGCACAAAAAATGTATACATGGTTTTATTATGATTTTTTCGCACGCTTTAAAGTTATTTTTAAAAAACATAAAAATTCAAAAAAAAATTTAGGATATTTTTTTAAATTTCTTCGGATTGGCTCGATGGATCTAATCTAACTCTCAAATCTAATCAGATCTAAGTTTTGATACACCCTTTCGAATGACATGTCGTAGAATTCAATCGGTTGATTCGTTTTTGAGAAACTGTACGACAAAAATTTATTTACACACATACATCCACACACACACACACACACACACACACACACACACGGTCGGACACCTCGGCGGGAATAGTCAGAATGGCTTCCTGGGACCTCAAAACGTGGAGATTTAATGAAAACTCGACTTTCGAAAATCGGACCGAAATCAATAACTTCCCTTTATTGGTAGCGGGAAGTTAAAAAAAAAGCCTACATCGTGAGATTAAATTTAAGAGAATTTTATTTCAGATAAGAAGGTTATCAAGTTATCTTTTTGATAAATGTTCAGGCGTACGCGCAGAGATACATAATATGGCATGTATAATCCTAACGTATTTTTATCACATAATGAACTTTATCGTTTTTCTAATCTTATTAACATGTACACTCGTAAATTTGAATGTTTCTTTTTTAGTGCCATTTGTTCAGTTTTTCACAAATTGATTCATTATTTGTAAATTCATAATTGTAAAGATCTTGTCTAATAAAACGGCGATTGACCGTGGCTATGACATCTTACAATACAAACGAGAAATATGGTAACGCATTTCGAAAGCGTCCATAAACTTCTGTTATGCAATTGGAAAACTAATCATTTCCATACAGACGTAAAATTCAAAACGCACCCCCGCTTTACGTAACGAAGCAATCTTTTTCCAAGAACTTAGCAGAGCAGATATTGACAGCTTTAAAGTTGCACAATCAAATACAGTGCCTCGTAACTGCATCATACGTCAGTTCAAGTCTTGTTTACGTTATAGTCTATAGTTGCTTCGCTTTAATTATATAAAATCAGAGTGAAAGCCAAGCGTGTTTTGTACGCTAACCACGACGCGACGGTAGCATCTTTAACCTTTCATAATGGAAAATGTGAAATTTCAAGTTTCTGGTACAATATTTTTAACCCCCAGAAAACAAAAGTCCTTAAGTCGTTTCCCAAAGTTATGTTTTTCGTTCTGATTATTAGGAAATATTTATTTATTTATTCAATACAGTCAAATGACATACATAATTGCATAAGCTACAACCAATATAAATTAACATTAAGAATACCCAAACACAATACAATTTCCACAAAGATAAGAAATCATAACTATTAAAGGGGGAACAAGCAATAAAACATAAATTGCAATTAAAAATGAAATTATACAACAATTGATAAAATATAATATTCATATATAATAATATGCATATAATTATTTCAATAAAACAATTATTAAAAATATCACATATAACAATTTTAAAGTAATCAAATTTTGAACAATTTAAAAACATATAACAAGTAATTTAAAATAATCATAGACTTTAACAAATGTGTTTAATTTAAAATTGGAGAACGGAAAACGGAGCGAGGGCCAGCCGATCTTTTGCCGTGGGGGTCATAAACTGTCAAAACAGCCAGGTAGGGCCGAGGGCCAGTCGACTCCCCAGAGCGGAAGTGATTCAGGGGAGGGGTAAGATTAAATGCATAGAGTACGACTCTAAACTAATTTCTATAGAAGAGTTTTAGGTTAGGTTAGGTTAGGTTAGGTTAGGTTTTTTTTAATTATAATTATATAAAGTGATAATACGACGAAATATTATAACTATACAAATATTATAATCATACTGTTATCGGCAAAATACTGTGACTAAACAGTTTAGGTAAGTCCTCTAGTTTTTTTTAATTCTAATTATATAAAGTGATAATACGACGAAATATTATAATTATATAAATATTATAATCATACTGTTATCGGAATACATAAGCGATAGTTAAAACCTTTCCACCCCCACACCCACCGCACAGTAGAACAGGTCACTGATCCCTAGCCGGCTGGCCCTCGCTCCGCCAAGCCTCTGGCTGTCAAATTACCCTCGTCAAAGTTTTTAGGCAACTGGCCCTCGTTCCTAGAGCCTTGGAGAACACATCCATGATTGCAAGGCCGGCTACAGAGCATAGGGTAAAAAAATCTAAACAATAACAGCAGTGTAAGGTAAAATATCCTGCAAATGTTTGATGCTCTGTGGGAGCTTATTTATCAGTCTAGCACCAGCTTGGGAAGGAAGTTTACTGTATAGATTCAGTCTGTGCAGTCTAGCACGATAATTATTAACTTGCCTGGTACTATAACTGTGTATATCTTTATTTTATACAGAGTGATACAAAAGTCCGGCCACCCGGAATTATTAATAATTTCATAATTGTTGCACGTATCAACTCCGTACTTTCACGAACCTATTCAATTTTATAAAGCTATTTTATTAATTTCAAGGTGGTCGTGTGATACACCATTTCGATGTAGAATTTTAAGAGAAACCCAATGGCACATCCATTTATTTAACCGATTGAAAACAAAGTACCGTGGTGTGAAGAAAATTAATTGTCACGTTAGCAGTAACTAAGTACAAAGCCCCTAGTTTCAAATATTCCTTACAAGGTTCAGATTAAATACCGAACCTGTACTGAAATTCTTTAGTATTGCTCTATGATTTATGTTTTCCGAACAAAAAAATATATTTACAAGTTCTAAGTCTGAAATATAAAATTATTATAAAAGAAAACAAAATCAATAAAAGGTTGCAGTTAAAATTACCTCAATAATAGTGCGTATTCATTTTCTTAAAATGCCAATAATTTTATTTACTATCAGTTTTTAAATAATAAGTTTTAGTACAATTGTCTGCCAATTATAACGTAACACTTTCACTAAAGTTTGTCGACGCGTTTCGGAGTTCCTCCATTATCGAGACCTATTTCAGTACTCCTATTTCATGGATCCTAGCAGATATAATTTGTATAATAACTTTTAAATAATAACCTTCAAATCAAATAAATGATTCGTAAGAATACATAGACTGTGTATGAAACTGTTTCGCCCTGGTATTGCACACGTTTAAAACACCAGCCTAACAACTGAGCTTTTTCGTTCCCATTAACACATAAAATAAAGCGAAAAAGGTAAGTGTGAAAATGTGTAAAAAAACTAATGAAAAATAACTCATAGGTATATAATTAGTTGACTGTGAAAACACAGTTTATTTTTAATTGGGACGATGAGTTACAGTTTATAGTAACATTTTTGAAGAGATCTTCAAAAAGTATTTGCCAAATTTTTGTCAAATAAAACATAATTTATCGTGAATACACACTCACAGTCGACGCTGGACAACAACAACTTTCAGATCGATACCTTTTTTTATTTAAAATTTAATGTATTTTATTTATTGGCCCATATCAGTTTAATGGGTGAACGAAATTGATAAACATTCTTAAAAACACAGCTATCACATCTTTATACAGTTATATAAACAATATAGCCTCAAAAAGTAAACCTACTATAATAGTATATAATTAATTAATAAAAGACAATAATATAAGTCTTTCCACTCCACCCCAGTTTCCTTGTTTTTGGCATGATGACATGGCCAGGATGAAGAATTCCTTTTACCATTTCGCTGGCAGGTGAAGTAACTTTAAAAACGGCATTTTTATCACGAGAATTTAAACAAATAAATTAAGATGAAAGAGCGCTGAAACCTTCCACGCTGTGCGCACCCTGTCTTTGAAGTAAGCTACAATATTTGCTCGATAAAAATAAAATTAGTTTTTACGACGGTGAAGTCGTAAAATGTAATTAGGGGAAGTATAAAAACAGCATTGTGCAATAAATTACCTACAAATAGAATAGTTAGATCGTGTGCAGTACTAATAGAGTTCTGACAACGTGTTAGATGCGTAGCCTACAAAGTGGAAGCACTATTATAACGCGTAGGTTATTATGGATAACTCTGATGGGTTAGGGCACATTATTTAGATTATAAAATACTTAATTTCAGGAAAAAATCAGGCTATTGAAACGGTATAGTCGCACAAAGTCCAGATATTCTACGAAAAATAAGCAAATACCAAACAAAATTGTTTAAAAAATTGTAGTTTAAATTTAGCGTCTTTTGATACACGACCAATTTGTATGCAACAAAAGGTAAACCAGCAGCTGATTAGGTTAACCATCTTTTGTAACTCAACACGATTTTAGGTTAATACTTGTACCACTAAGAACATTTGCGAAATCAAAATTATAAATTAGGTAGGCAAAATTTATTTCAACAATCATAAATTTATTTCAAAATTTATTTGAAGAAAAAAACTTCATGGAAGGTTTACAATAACAAAACCCGTTTTCCGGTCAAATGAAAACAAATTATTGGAACGAATGAAGATTTTATAATACCTACATTATTTAACTTACTCTTTTCAATTATCTTCAACTGTTACGTTTTAAAACCATAAAAGGACAAACTGCGGGTTTTAAATAAACTTTTCACTTCACATGTTATCTGAATGGAAATAATAATACATCAGTAAAAGTTTTATCAAAATTTGATAAGTGTCTTTTGAGTTAAATCGTAATAAACAGCTTATAACTTTTCCTAGTAACTTAGCTAGTAACTTTTCCTTCTCACAATATAATATAGATGATGACAAATACTAAAAATATAAGCAATCTCAAATACTGTAATACTGTTAATTTTGTATGCGTCAATTAATTATTACAAATGTTAAACAAAAAATTGGCAGTCATTGGGTACTGATGACAGAAATGAAAACTTAAAACTATGAAATAATAGTTGTTTTTATTTTGCAATCTAATTGTAGTATTAAAAATTAAAATTTCATAGTTTATAAATTAAAATCATTAACATTAGTCTGGTTTTCCCATCTTTCTGCACTCCGAGCAGCAATTATATGAATTTTTATATGATTTATTTATTAATCAAAACATATGATGGACTGCGCAAGCCCAGTAAAAAATATAACAAATAATTGACATAATAAATTATCAAGATAGTCAACACAAATACCCCCCCCCCCCCCCGGGCCCAAACCAGCTTTCTTTTCAAAAATATAATATCAACAATCCTAATTTGATAGGTAGGCCTACCCATATATGCCTATACTTATCTTTCTATGCATTGTATAAAGAGTGTTTCAGAACTCTAATAATTCTTTTAGGTATTATATTCTAGGCCAAATATAATTCACATTATCGCAAGAAAAATTATGGACAGAAAATTTTTTTTCTTTGTATAAACTCGTAAGATTGGCCTTGAACCAACATATTTTTCATAAAATTCATTGTAGCCTATCAAGTTTCTAAAGACAATCTTTATAATCAAACAAAACATGTACAAATGTACAAAAATAACGTTTCAACCATTGTATGGTGTTACTATACTCCGTTCACCTTGCCGTGGCGCCTGAAGAATAAGGAGACCCTTTGCGTTCGAACGCGCACTCACGAGCGCCCCCCACACCCTCGACCCGGACGGTCAGGTATCAGGCAGGTACACAAGTACTGGAGACGCTACACAATATTTAAGTTGAATCTTTATCCTAATTATATGATTATTTTTGAAATCTTCGTTAAATTCTGAGAAAAATGAGTCCACACAACATATTGTTAGGACCAAAAAAGTGGATTTTGGGGACTTTTATAGTTAAATTAACGACTCCAGCAATGTAAAAACACGTTTATTAACAATTACTAAGTATTTACCTTATTCAATATAATTTAATAACTCGTCATTTAGAAGAACTCTCCAAGAAATCACACTCATGAGTCATGCTAGTTTAGAAGTAATAGTTAATGTTTAAAGTTTACAGTGGTTGAATCGAATTATGGGGGCTAGGTTTTTATATTACGTTTATAAACTATCTATACTCTACCTAATAAAATAACTTGTCCCGAGCCTAAACCAAAATAATATTACTTCTTGTGTCGTTTTTATCTTAATATATAAAAGAAAAACGATAAAACCGTGCCAAGAATAGTAGGCATCCTTCCCGATGTCGTACCCCCATCAACCATATATTTGAAATGTTTGTATTGGCGTCTACTTTTCAGGGAAAATACGAAAACGGATGTATCTATTACCGGTTTCAAGATGGCGTCCAAAAACAGAAAATTACACAAAACAGCTTATTCACTTTATCTCTTTCATACAGGCTAAACGGTTTATCCGATTCAAGTTTAGACGGAAAATCGTCAGTCGGAAATTTAATTGTCTACAACTTTCTAATTTACTGTTTTCCTCTATCTCCCACCGTTACTTCGTCAGACACGGAAACGGCAACATATCACGGTGAAAAACATATTTCCCTAATGTAATGTCGTGTCTGTCCCGAGTAGTGTGTATACTTCCAGCTGTCGGACACCAATCAACCATATACTTTAAATGTTCGTATTGTTGTCTACTTTTCAGAACAAATCCGAAATCCACGATAACTATTACCAATTTCAAGATGGCGTCCAAAAATGGGATTTTAAGGTAATGCGAGATAAATTTACCACAAATTCCCTACCCATGGCGAGTAAACGGTTAGTCGAATTTCACTTTTGATGAAAAATTGTTAGTCAGAAATTTAATTTAATTTAATTATATGGATGAAACAACAACGGTTGGTTTTAGATGGAGTTGGTGTAGATTTTGACAACTAACTGCATATTATTACTAACAACAGTAGCGAAGCACGGGCATTCAGCTAGTATACATATATATTATCGTAATCATGTCGTATTTGGTATCATTTTCTTTGAAATTGTGCGGAGGTTACAAATATACCATTATCAGTTGTAAAAGTTTGAGTTTTGCGAAAATCGCAGTTACGTATTGGACGCCCTAGTCTATGAGTCATCTACCTGGCGGGCGGGACGGCTGCATTTGTGTGCGTGTGTGTGTAAGGGTCTCCTAATCCTTCAGGCGCCACGGCAAGGTGAACGGAGTATAAGCAATGACTACATATCAATAAGACGAACAGTTTAAATGGGTAGAATTCAGCCCATTAAAGTAGGTATAAAAGTGTGATTTTGCATCTCGCCGTTAGGAGCGCTGAGCGCTCTTTTTGCAGACGAGTGTGTGACAAGAATGGAAAGAGAAGGAGAGACAAAGAGGTCCGACTGTTATGTGACCTTGAACGCAGATTGTTGTGTCTCAGACAAGTTTTGGTAGCGTAGCCCCATATTTGTCAATGCGATTCATTTCCCACATTGTAATAGCAGTGTACTAAATAAATACATTTTAGTTGGTTTTCTTTTCTAATGTTTTTTAAGTAATGTAAGTTTGTAAATATGGTTTTAGTATGTAATATGGTTTATAGTGTAAATACTGTTAGTGTGTAAAGTAAATAGCTGCTACATTTTGCAATGCAGTCCTGTTCAAAAAGTGGAGGATCTAAATGTTCCTATAAAAACTGCAACAATACATCTGTGAAAAATAAAGACTTATCATTTTTCAGGTTTCCAGTGAAAGACAAAGAAATGTATGAATACATAAAGTTTTCTTTACTGTTGTGTTATATTTGTGCGAGAATTAATTCTCGTACAAGTCGTAGGGAATTAATCAACATAAGAATCAAAGACTTTGTGAAGTTTATTAAAATGTTTTGACAGTTAATTTTTAATGGGAATATGTAAGGACGAATGTAAAAAGAGGGTTATTAAACAGGGTGCTTCATAACTCTTGTCACATATTGTTTTGGAATTGTTCTTGGGTACAAAGTAAACATCAAATCACTGTTAATTTGTCTAAAATCATTTTGGTTGTCCTACTGTGACCAAAATGTTTTTTTTTTTTTTT
>JAGFPH010000876.1:5993-16986 GCA_018207615.1 Philaenus spumarius
TTCAAGTTTTCAAAAATGACCAAAATGTGATACGGTAAAGCAGTATTTCAAACTGACCAAATAGGCCTATTAAAGAATAATGTTGGCATAATTTTAATGGTGATAAGTGTTTGAATTATGATACAGTAAGCATTTTGCATTGTTTGTGTTAGCTATTACTGCTATGTTCGGGTTATGTAGCTAAATTAAAAAACTATTTTTTGTGAAGAATAATTACCTGATTATAAAATTGCCAATTTCGTTCCTACGGTAATAAATCTAAATGCTTTCAAGAAACGTGTGTTGGTTCAGTATTGTAGGCCTAACCTAAAATTGTATTAGAACTTATGATCAAAATCAGCTGTTTCATTTATAATATGTAACAGCAGATGTTTTAATTATAATACAGTAAACCTTTTTCGTTTATTTTTCTGTTTGCTAACCTAACCTAAAAAAAACTGTTAGTTGTGAAAAATAATTAACTGATTCTAAATTTGCTAAATTGGTTGCTATGATAATGACTGTAAATGTATTCAACAAAAAAAGTGTGTTGGTTCATAATAAGCCATACCTAGAATTGTGTTGCTAAGTTTTTGATCCAAATCAGCTGTTTTATCTGTTGATCAGCTGGGAGTGAGGGCCCCGTATTTTGACCATTTTCAACCCTTAAAATAAATATTTCGCAAAATCCTTTCTCAGTGCACTCCTACTTAGTAGTATGAAGGTACACAGAACATTTTAAGTTTCTAGATATCATAGTTGTGGCTGTACGCTGATTACGAATCAGTCAGTCGAGACTTCTTCTTTTATTTTACAAAAAACTGTTACACAGGCTACACCCACCTTTTTTTTGAACACAGTATCCCTCGCTCTTCCGGTTACAGAGCAAACCTGTTGTAAACTCCAAGGACGGAATCGTGTGACAAAAAAATACATCAACTATTCCAAGATATGTGAACATCAGTCAGAGTCAGGGCATGCTATAAATTGGGAAGCTGCCAGTATTTATTCACAAAGAAACAAACTGGAGAAGAAGAAATTTAATCACAGCAACATGTATTTGATTGCTACTAACTGCTTTTCACAACCCAGTGTCTCATTTCCCCATGTCTACGATTGCACAACTGATAAGACACAAGGTCTGTCAGTAACATTACGGCGTAGTAAGCGTCAGCAGGCCTTCGTCCACCGGAAAACACATGATATTAAAAATCGGTGACTGAAGAAGCGAAGTGTTGACAGTCTTCGCGAAACGTTAGACAATTTGGGCGATTTAATGTTCCTCTTTTGCTTCATGTTTTTTTGGCTTTGACGGCCGTGTCAAAACAGTAACTTTTTTTGAGTGTTTTTGTTTGTGTTGTGGTGTAGTTGACTATTCGACAACAGGAAGAGCAAGGGATCGCACCGTGGTCAAAAAATAAGGTGGCTGTAGCCTATGGAACAGTTTTTTTCGCCAAACAAAATGTAATGTCCTTTAGAACAAAAATTTTTCTTTTAATTCTTCACATGCTACTCTTTTCACACTGTAAACTATAAAATATACATATCTTGCAATTAAATATATTGTTAAATCTTTATTTTGTTTGAATAACAAAACAGAATTTAATGAGTTTCGTTAAACCAAATAATTCAAAATTTATCCGTTTTTTTTTTTAATTAATTTTTTCTCTCTCTTTGATGTTGGCTAGAACTAATTTATTACTAATAAGTTATTCACTATTTAAACAACACTTTATGTATATACTTTTTTTAACAAATATATTTTTCTTACTACAGTAGGCCTAGATAATTCACCAAATTCATGAAAATAAGTACTTATTAATACATTAAAAAAATTAAAATCACTTCACTAGGTAAAAGGTTGGTGACCATAAAATGCTGTTTTCCAAAGCTAATATTTCCCATAAGGTCAGTTTCTTTCTTGGAATGACTTGAAAACTGTTTTTTAAATTAATATTAGTGTTCCCTGATTAATGCAGATTTTGGTTTTGATACAGGCGTTGGAGAGGGACTAGAAGATGGAGATTCGACTTCAGTACTGCTTCCGAGAACTTTTTCTCTTTCCAATCTTTGTTTACTGAAACGACCCATTCCGGGTCTATAAATCTCCAATGTAGGGCGGTCCTACACAACAACAATTAATTATATTGTTTGCTTCAAATAAATATATTTTACATATCTATACAGGGTGTCCCATAAGTAAAGTGCTAAACTTCAGGGAATGGTTCTATGGGTCTAAGAAAAAAGAGTTTATATAAACACAGACCCAAAAATGCTTCGTTTTCTAGATATCCACCATTTTGTTTTTAGTACAAAATAATTCTTATCTAGAGAACGGTTTGAGTGATTGAGTTCAAACTTTTCATGAAGTTTAACCTAACAATGAAGTATCTCCAGAAAAATAAGCGATTAAGTCCAATCATGAGTTTCAAAATGGCGACGGTTTGCAAATTTCAAACCTAAATTACTCAAAAACCGTACATTTTAACAAAAAATGTCAAGGCACCTTTTTTGTAGCCCTTTTGATTTCCTATCGGATGGTGTAATTGTCAAAACAATCAGATGAAGGATAATAGCTAAGTTAGGTGTAATAATTGGTTTATTCAACCCTGCATCCTATACCAACACAGTAAACACAGCAATATTGTATGTATATTTGCTGTCATTATCTTTAACTTAGCTGTTATCCTTCATCCGATTGTTTTGACAGTTACACCATCCGAAAGGGAATGAAAAGGGCTACAAAACATGTGCCTTGACATTTGTTGTTAAAATGTACGGTTTTTGAGTAATTTAGGTTTGAAATTTTCAAACAGCCGCCATTTTTAAACTCATGATTGGATTTAATCGCTTGTTTTTCTTGAAATAGGTACAGTAGAGCATCGAAAATCCGAACTAATTGGGACCGAGGGGGTTTCGGATTATCAATTTGTTCGGATTTTTGAAAATAACCAAGAAAAGGCCATTTAGGTTAAAATATATGTCCTTTAATCGATTAAAGTGGTTAAACAGTACAAGCAGTAATGTAATTACAATACTGTATGTAAGACTACTTACATATTATGATTTAGAAGAACCTGCATGTACACAGTAGGGCCAACATGATTACACTTGTAACTCTCAATTACAGTACAGTACATAATTAAAAGATCACTTGTACATTATAGTTAACACAAACAAAAAATTAAAAAAATACTGTATACTACACTACTGTATGGACGACATACTGTTATAATGATTACACAAAGAGAAATGAATGAACTTTCTGTATACTGCTAGCGCTAAAGCAGCTTTTTAGCGTGACAGTGAAAATACTGACAACCAGTCTGTTGTGAGGGCGTGTGGGAGCAGGAATTAAGAAGTGTTTTAAAAGAGATAATAATGTCAACTGTGTTACAAACTTTTGTGAAAGTTTTAACGACGCAATAATTGGAATTTGCAAAAACGAAAACAAAATTTTTGTAGGGGCTGCCTCAGAACGCGTTCGGATTTTTGACGTTTCGGATTATTGATGTTCGGATTATCGACGCTCTACTGTATATCATTGTTAGGTTAAACTTCTGCCAAGTTTGAACTCAATCAGTCAAACCGTTCTCTAGATAAGAATTATTTTGTAAAAAAAAAAAAACGGCGGATACCTAGAAAACAAAGCATTTTCGGGTCTGTGTTTATATGAACTTTTTTTTTCTTATTTTGACCCATAGAACCATTCCCCGATGTTTGGCACTTTACTTATGGGACACCCTGTATGTGTTTAGTAAAGGTTTTTGATTTTTTAAATGTCATAGAAAAATAATCTTCATCAAGAGTTATTATATTTAAAATGAAAAAAGAAAGAATATGTAACAATAGCTGTTGTATTGGCTTTGATCGAGTTAAGGATTGGATCAAATTTACAAATTGCCTTTAAGATTAATGATAACCTTGACAAAATTATATCCTTTTAAATAATGGGAACAGAATTTTTCCTTTTTGGAAAGTTAAAATATATTTCATAGTCTTTCACTAATCCCATCAATTAAACTTGAATTAGAAAATGCTTGATTATATCAACAAAAACCCAGTGTTTTAAGGTCAACTGAACCGAGAATAGTTGGTTAGTTAAACAAAAATCAGTTTCAAAATTTAAAACAAATCTATTATTCCATAAATTGCGATAGTAAAGGCTCTCCATTAAGAATCTGATACTTTACTTCTACAGTGAATTTGTGTATTAGACAACTACCAAAAAATTATGTTTTTAGCTTTCAGCCGATAACTCGGTTATCTTTTGAGCTATTAGGCCAGTCGGTAGGGGTAATTTTAGACCAAAAGTTCCAGTAATTTACAATACGGCTGATTTTTTTTTTTAGAAGTACATTAAAGTATGTAGATTAATATAAACAAAAGTTTACCAGTCTATCGATTTCCCAAAGTCGAAAAAAAATTCGAAAAACATTTTGTTTTTGACTATCCTTAATATTTCGAGCTGGGATAAAGATAAAGAAAAATACAAAATACCACCGTGTAGGGGAAGTATTTTTCAATAAAAAAGGTCATATGTATTTCTTTCCTCCGAGCAATGGTTTGTCTGGAAAAAATTTGATAATGCAGGTATGTATTTTGCAACAGGGGAAATCACTAAAAGTTGAAATCTCATTTATATATGAAGCGTTGGCTCATTCTAAATTGGCTGAATTTTAATATATCAAATTGAAACTTGACATAGGAGTTAAAATATATATTTTAAACATTTATGCTAAGTCTCAGCTTGTTATCTTGAAAATGACCCGATCTAGAGCCACTTGACTTATTAATGGGTTTTAGGAGTACCGGACCCACGAACTAATTTTAATCGCCTCCAGTTTAGAAAATTTTCAAAATATCAAGTTTTTTTACAAGTTAAACATATAGATTCAAACAATTTCAAGGAGTATAAACCTTTTTTATTATTTACTTTTAAAAGCACAAGTAACTTAAACACGTATAATTTTAGACCTTTTTAGATTTTTCATCAAAACGCTTGAGTTGATCGGCTGCAGATTAGTCAATTTTTTAAATATAGTTTTTAAAATAAGTATAGCAAAAAACAATTGTGTTTTTAACCTCTGTACCAATTTTTAAATCGATATGTCAAAAATGTCGAAAATGGAGTCGTTGAATCGAAAAGTGTTATAGTTAAAACAAGATAGGTAAAACAGAAGACTATTTTCAAGCGCCTCGCTTTTAAAAATAACATGAAAAAAATCGTTCATACTTACTAAGAATATTTATACTGGTGTATTCAACTTGTAAAACAAATTTGATGTTGATATTCCAAAAATTGACGAAACTGGAATAGATTGAAATTAGTTCGTGGGTCCGGTACTCCTAAAATCGAGAAACCCATTGATAAGTCAAGTGGCTCTAGATCGGGTCATTTTCAAGATAACAAGCTGAGACTCAGCATAAATGTTTAAAATATATATTTTAACTCCTATGTCAAGTTTCAATTCGATATATTAAAATTCAGCCAATTTAGAATGAGCCAACGCCTCTAATATGAATGAGATTTCAATTTTTCTTTCGACTTTGGGAAATTGATAGACTGGTAAACTTTTTTTTATATTAATCTACATACTTTAAGGTACTTATAAAATAAAAATCAGCTGTATTGTAAATTACTTGTAGTTGTAACCTACACCGACTGGGCTATATGGGAAAGATAAAAAATGATTTGTTTCTCATTAAAAAATATACCTTTCTTGTTTCCTAAATTGTTTTGTAAAATTAGTGGTTTTAGAGATAATTAAAATTAAAAATTTTAAATGGGCTCCATTTTTAAAAATTCAGAAAAGAACCTTCTGGTTTTTTGTACAAGAGCAAAATTTTACGTAATGAAAATATAGAATACATTTGAGCCAAATATCTTTTCTATTACCAAAGATATTAAGTATTTTGTAAAAAACATTAAATGGCGGATAATTAGAAAACTAAGCACTTCCGGAGCTATGTTTATTGAAACTTTGTTTTTTATTTTCACCTATATAATAGCCTGGAGAAATTTAAGGTAATATATTCTAGACACCCTGTATAATATAGTAGAACTTGGATAGTTCGAATGTTTTTAATTCGAAATTACCGTTAATTCGAAGTTTCGGTTCGTTCCCTTGAACTTTATATGACATCAATGTAAAAAAGATTACGGATAATTTGAAGTCAACTTCTTTAAACGGAAGTTTTTTTATCAACACTAGAAATAAAATCTTGTGTTGTGAAAGGGATCGCTGAATAAATAGGTCACTGTCGGGTAGATATAAGGGGAGGACATAGCCTAGCCACTACTGTTTGTCCACTTATTGTAATTCTAGGCGCGTCTTCCAAGAATTTTACCTTTCGAGAATTCTCCAGGTACCGGTACTGTAGTTTTTCGATCGATGCTCTGCCCAGTCTCTGTCTATTGTTACAGTAGTGTGCTTCTTGTCAGTCATCTGTGTTTTGAAAGCGATTGTTTGTGCGAGTGAGCAAAATGTCTTTGAGTAAACCACGCGCTCGGTACAAGACATTAACATTTTGCGAAAAAGTTGCTGTTATTCGTGAAGTGGAGAAGGGTGTCAAGAAAAAATGTGACATTGCTAATGGTTATAGCACCCGCCAAAGTGTCTACTTTTTTTAAAAAAATAAGGGAAAAATATTAAGCTGTGCTTTGAGTGGAAATGGAAAGGACAGCAAAAGAGCCAGAGAAGTGTATGCTAAAGTGGTTTAAGCAAGCTCAGGACAAGAAAAATCCATTATCCGGGGCCCTTGTTCGAACAAAGGCAGAAGAGTTTGAGGAAAAGTGGTTTCGAGGCGAGTACCGGTTGGTCGGGTGGATTGATTGAAGGAAAGAAACAACATTACCTTTAAGTCTGTGTGCGGTGAAAGTGCTAGTGTTAATCAAGACGCTGCAAATGTGTGGGAAAACGATGTTGTAAAAATGATCGTAGAAACCCCGGCAAAAGATATTTTTAATGCAGACGAAACGGGTTTGTTTTTTTAACGTACCCCAAACAAAACATTAACTTTTAAAGGAGATCGCTGCAACGGAGGGAAAAACAGTAAAGAAAGACTAACTTTATTGGTCGGAGCCAATATGGATGGCACCGAAAAGTTGCCTTTACTGTGATAAACAAATCTGCTAACCCTAGATGTTTTAAAAACATAAAGTCTAAACCACTCGAATATAAATCGAATAAAAAAGCTTGGATGACAGCAGAGCTGTTTAAAGATTGGCTGTTAAATCTCGACAAAACCTTCCGTAAACAGAGCAATCATCTTGTTTATAGACAATTGTACAGTAGTCTGTTATAAACAAGTGGTCGACGAGTTGTCCTTGGACCACCATACGGGATGCATCCCATGCGTAGACAGTTTTTAATATACACTCAATGTTTGTGTTTGTGTGTTTTTGTATAATGTTTGACGACCTCGCAAGGGAGATAAGTGTCTGATGATGGAGTAAATCTCCGAAACGCGTCATAAAAGAGAGAAGAAAGTCACGTGATGTAAATAAAGTAAGTAATTAAGCTTAATTACTTTTATAATTAGAATTTTTGGATAATTTTAATTTTTCCATTGGTCCCTTCATCTTTGAATTATCCAAGTTGTACTGTATAGTATTAATTCAATTTAAAAAAATAAAAAGGGCAATTAATTTAACACAATAACATCGGTTTTATAATTATTATTCAAGGATATGACTCACCTTATTGCGTATCCGTCTTACTGTTCGCGGGTCTTTGTTTCGTTTTTGTCCTTCGCTTTCGCCTTCTCTGTCTTCGCTTTCTTTGTTCTTGTGAGTTTTTTCCAACCTTTCTGAATGGTGTCTGTGATCACCGGATTCCAAAGAATTCCTCCTGTTAACGTGTTTTCTCTTATCGGAATCTGTCAACTCTTTACCGCAGTCGACCCTTCTTTCTTCCATTGATTTTCTTCTTTTAGGTAATTCTGTTTCATAATTTTGCTCTTTGTGTATATCAGTCTTACTCCCTCGAGCACCGGTGTTTGTGTTTTGATGCGCCAGTTCTTTAATACAAATTTGTCTTATCGTTTCCTCTACGTTCGCTAGTACCTCTTCCCCTGAATCGACCACATTATTAGGAGAATCTAGTGAATTCCTTCGTTTTTTATACTTTTGCCCGGATTTATCACTTGTAATTTCATTGTTTCCAGTTCCTGATTCAAGAGAACTTCTTCTCTTACTTGGATTTTCTTTGGATTCAAAAGAGTTGTTAGGTTCTGTTTCCAACTTAAGGCTCTGCTGTGAGATTGTTTCGGAACTGCAAAGCCTATCGTTTACCACATCTTTCGTTTTTGTTTCACTATCTTTAAGGTCATCAGATTTTTTCTCTTTATTACTTTTTTCACCCAGCTTTTCCGCATCAGTCGATAAATCCACATTCTTCTTACTCGATGGTTTTCCTCTAACTCTGTCTTTGTTTCTATCCACATTAGAATACTCGGAATTTCTCTTTATATCCGATGTTTTTCGTCTTCCTCCAAGTTCGTCTCTTCTATCGTCTTCTTTCCTGCTTAACGGACGTTGTTCATAAGTTTTTCCATTTCTTCTCCTCCCGTTTTCTTCCATATCTCTACGCCCATCGGTTCTCGATGTAGGCTTTCTAATTTCATCTTTTCTATAGTTTCTATCACCTTTTCTCCGTTCAGAGTCTCTTATTCTACGTTCTGTTATCGTTGACTTTTCTTCTGAATAGCTTGACTTAGTTCTATCCGTTTCTTCTTTTGATTCACTAAGACTTGTTTTAGATTCCGATAAACTACTTTGACTTCTGCTTAATGTCGATGATTTTCTCCTCAATTCTTCTCGTCGCTCAGCTTGCCTCTGTCGCTCTTCTTGATAACTTTTTCCTATTCGATTTTTGTTTTCCCTTGATCTAAAAAATAAATTCAAATTTCTGGTTATCAGTACTTAATTGTAATAAAAATAAGAAATGCATTACAAATTTTTACATGAGTTAAATATTACTGACTGAATAGACATTTGCAAACATATTATACAATAATATTATAGCCTTCCTCAGAGTTTAAACAAGGTATAGAGCCATAAATTTAATTGTACGAGGTACGTCCAGAAAATAAGTTCCGTTTCTATTTTTATCCACAGCAGTGCTGCGATCGCAGTTCGGCAGGTCCATTTCTGTCACTCAGACTCAAGGAGAAGGAAATGATGCCATTTCAAGATCGCTGTAGATTGTGTACGCTTTGTAGTGCTTGTTTACAATGTCGACATTGATTGAAAATCCCGCCGTTTGTGAAATCAGATCTGTGATACGTTTTCTGAATACAATGAAAGTCAAACCAATTGACATTTATCGAAAAATCTGCGAGGTTTATGGAGAAAATGCAACGAGTGATTCAATGGCGAGAAGGTGGGACAGTTCGATGAAGGATGTGATCAAGCGCACGATGAAGAACGAAGTGGACGTCCATCTTTGGTTACTGATGAACTGGTTCGTGCAGTTGACGAAAAGATTAAGGAAAACCATAAGTTTACAATTAGGGCTCTTGCTACCAAATTTCAGCAATTTCACGATCACTAATTCATAAATTGTTACTGAAAAACTGGGTTTTCGAAAACTTTGTCCAAAATTCTTATGGAACAATGCAAAAAAAAAACAACGGATGGTCAGTGCACTTCAGTTTTTTGACACGTTACGACAAAGAGATCGATAACTTTCTGTCTCAGATAGCCACAGAGGATGAATTTTGGGTTGCTTATGACACCCCTGAACCTAAACAATCTGTGGCATGGAGGCACACTTCGTCCTCGGCAACACAAGACAATCTTGAAAAGTCATGTGCACAGTGTTTTGGGACAAAACATTTTACTGACTGATTTTTTGCCTCGAGGTGAAACAATCAATAAAGTGGTTTACTGCGAGACACTCAAGAAACTGCGCCGCGCAATACAGATTAAGCACCGGGGAATGCTCTCAAACTGTATTGTTTTCTTTCATGACAACGCACGACCACACACACTGCGAATGTGACAAAAAAACTTCAGCTGGGACGTGTTTGACCATCCTCCGTACGGCCCTGACCTCGCTCCTAGCGACTTCCATCTCTTTTTGCATCTGAAATCTTTCTTTGGTGGTCAACGCTTCAACAACGATGATGAGCAGGCGGCAACCTTCTACGAAGAAGGCATACAAAAACTTGTGCCACGCTATGACAAATGCATGGGAAATTACTGGAGCTATGTAGAAAAATAGTTTAAGGGTTGTAGATTTTTGTGCGATAAAATGTTTTCCTGTATCTGTACATGGTTTTGTTTTATTACCAAACGGAACTTACTTTCTGGACATACCTTGTAAAAGCTATTTACTGTTTTAAAATAAGTCTGCATGTAGTCTGTCACAGTTATTTAATTACCTGGATTTGCTAATATAGTATAAGTAATATTACATTTTGCATAATAAACTACTTTACTAGAATGTACTTACACCAGGGGTTCTCAACCTTTCAGGCTCTGTGCCCACCCCATTGAACACTGTTTGAAAATTGAAGCTGAAGCTGGTTATTAAATGCAAATACTTATAATTTCATACACAAAATTTAATATTACAATACATAACTTTGTTTTGAACATATTATTATCACAACATACGAAATCGAAGAACTAAATACAAATTTATTTGATGTAATCTAGGACCTGTTTTAGGTTGGCATGTAATACCAGTCATTTTCACAACATTAATGAGAGGGCTGGCACTTTTTGTCCTTGACAATATTTTGAATATATATTTTTTTTTTAAACACTTATGCCTCCCTTAAAATTCTTCTATGCCCCCCAGGTTGAGAATCCCTGACTTAAACTTTATACTTGTTTAAAAAAGTCACGTTTAAAAAATAGTAAAAACAATAATACAATTTTAGAGAAATTAAATTGCTGCATTAACTTTTATCACATTTACAAAACTATTTAAATAAAATTCCACTTTTGTGCAAAATGAATGCACCTAATATTTCCCTTTTTAATTATATTTTTCTAGTTAAA
>JAGFPH010000876.1:22027-94061 GCA_018207615.1 Philaenus spumarius
ATACACTTAGAAAAGTAAGTTAATATAATTTTCTATTTTGATACAAATATTACTGTTTCCATACGTTTAATGTTATTATAATAAAGATGTAGAATTAATTATAGTCTCAAAGATAAAATGGTAAACACAGTTAAATGTCCATTCACTGTTAATACAATGAATAAAAATAATATGTTGGTTCATCAGTTTAGGCCTAACCTAATTTTATTGTGTGTATGTTTAATTTATTTTAGTAATATATAGGATAACATAATAATAATAATATTAAATATTACCTGTTATTGGTCCGTCATGTGACTTATTTAATGTAAATTTATTTTACCTGCTTTAACGGCAACATACACACATAACTTATGTTTTGTGCACATTTATGGCACAGTACGTTTCAAATGATATCATTTTAATCTTGCAATTGCCGTTTATTATTAGTTTCTTTTTTTTTTTTGAGATACAAGTATTTACTGTTTCCATACGTTTAATGTTATTATAATAAAGATGTAGAATTAATTGTAACCTCAAAGCTAAGATGGTAAACACAGTTAAATGTTCATTCATTGTAAGTTCATTCAATAAACATAAAATGTTGGTTCATCAGTCTAGACCTAACCTAAAATTATTGTGTGTACGTTGCCGTTAAAGCAGGTAAAATAAATTAAACATACACACAATAATTGGTACTTACGAACTATTCGGAGAAAACTATTTTTAGACGTTTTTTATTACATACTGTTTTTAATTTTAGTAACATAGCAACTAAACATACTGTGACTAAATACTACAGGTTAAAACTTTAGGCTATTTTTAAAAATTATTCTTGCATTTCTGTTGTTTACTAAAACAATACCTAACCTAGCAACGTTTAAAAAAATAGTGGCCACCGTATAATACGTAAGTACCCAATAATTTTAGATTAGGCCTAGACTGATGGACCATCATCTTATGTTTATTGAATGCATTTACAATTCCATATTAAATTACATTAGGCTTTGAAGAAAAGGCGAGATGAACTTTGTCCCTGACGGGGGTCGCACGATCGCAGACATTATTTTTTTAATAAGAGAGGTGATAGTTTTTTCAATTCCCTGTTTAGTTGTACATACAAAAATAATACAAATTAAATTATTTGTTTTAACAATAAATGAAATTATAACACAAGAGGTTTTATCTTTAATTTAACAAAATTTTATACATTTGTCAACAATCATAAATTAAATATTAAAGTCAGTATACAATAACTATAGATTGCTTAAAGTATTTGAATACATTTAGTGTCTTGCAATATCTGATCCATACGGTGGAATAATTTACAAAAAATATTAAATTGAAGAAACAAATAATTTCAATATTAATAGACTACTAGTAACCTTCATAATTGTTTTTAAAATTTAAATTAATCGATGAACGTGTATACTTATCATGTTAGTTTGGTAATAATTCATTTATCAATATTTAATTATATTTGTAATAATATTAAATTGTATAAGTCACATACCAGAAACAGTTCGTAATTTGTGTGAACATTGATGTTGTGAACATTGATGTTGTTTCGGGAAGAGCTATTTTAACAAAATATGTTTGTGTTTGTTTGAGAACATTAAATATGAACATAAATGGAAGACCCATATAATACTGGGCACAATACTTAAGCTGTAGCTTTTTTCGTGATGGGAAAATAGGATTTGCCGCTGTGACCGTGTGGTCGACGAGGGTATGTACGCACCCCATGACCCCAAACTTTTGCGACTGTGCCCTCATTTTCAAAACGTTTCTCCAGCGGAGCGCTACTGAAGAGCGATGGTATAGAAAGCGCTGAATCAGATTTTTCTTCTAAAGATTTAGAAGAACTAACTGCACTCGAATTATCTACAGTACAAGATTGAACACATTTTTCGTTCAAAGTGAAAGAAGACAAGCCTTTTGAAGAACTTTTTATCGGGCGGGGCGAATTCAACCGTACGACTTTACTAAAACTTCTAAATTCAGTTTTCTTCGATTCATCGGTTCCATTCCCGGCAGGGGTGTTATTTATTGCAGGTGTCTTTTTGAAAACGGTTTCAACAATTTTATTCAAATTATTACACAAGCGTTTGTTGTACATCTTTTCTCTTTCAGCATCGCTTAAACCTTTCACTTTGTCTACATCTTTCTGAGCGAATCTGTGTAGAGGTTTCATGATCTGAATTTGATCATCCTGCTTGATATTTTCATGAACCGTATTTTTAATACACTGCGTATCAAAATTTAAAGGATTTTTTAAAATAGAAACTTGCATTAAGTTGGATTGCAGTTCTAGCTTGGAATTTGTACTGTCTCCAGATCCTACGCAGGGAGAAATTATTTCATTTGTTTTGACTTGAATATCTTCTTTCACACTACTACCACCGTCGCAGTTCTTTAAAAATGGCTTTAATAGTGAATTTGGGTTTGAGTGTATAGCTATGTCATAAAATAGTTCCAACTCGTTTTTGGTGTTCGAAAGTTTTACTCCATTTTCATTCCCGTCGCGTGAATCCATTTTCATCTTATTCATTCTATTTAATTGACTAGTAATCAAAATATTGTTCTGAAATTCAAGTAAACATTTCTGCAGAGATGCGACAGAAAAAGGAGTGCCTTTGGGTAAATTGGGATCACACGAAAGAGGTTTCTTTTGGTCAGTTATAGAGGCAGACAGCATATCTATAGTGGTAGGAGCACTTTTTTTGGAAAGATTTACATCTTCTACAGGAATATTGGTTTTAAGGTCTTTGGGCTGTGGAAAGAAAGAGAAACGTAATTAAAATCTTTTAAAGCAAATATATTTATAATATATCTCCTTACATTACTAGTCAAAATATGCCGTGTATTGGTAAAGTGAAACCTGGAATGTGAAATTCTGCGTAGTTTATTGGCCTAAGTCCAGTCATCAGCCGTTTTCGCCTTTAATTTTGAGAATCAATATCAATTTTCTTGAAAATTGGGATTTAGGTAGTATTTATAACCTTCTTCAAAATCTACCCTGTGCCAAAGCGGGCTTCTACCCTAGGGGTTAATCAAAATTAACTGGGAGATCGATAGGTTGACCAATTCCAAGCAACTTTTGTCCTATAAAGTTTTCTTTGTAAAGTACTTTCCGAGTTAGTATGGATTGAAACTGTGCATTTTCATTGAAAAACACAAGCTTTTTAACCGTTTTTCATTTTATCGAAAAAATCATTAGAACAAAAATGTAGCTAATAAAAAAAAAAGAGATAAATTTTTTAATTACTTCTGTAAACCCAATACGAACTGAGTTATTGCTCGTTCAAGGACAGTTATTTTTCGAGAAACCCGAAATTGAAAACCTTTGAACTTAAATAACTTGAAAATGGTGAAATTTTTGGGGAAACCTCAAAAGAACTTTTTCAAAGTACATAAACAAACCTCTTAAATGAGCACTGATAAAAGTATTTTGCATAAGAATTGACTGACTTATAACAAAAATAAAGTAACTTCTTTCTTTCTTTTTAAACATTTAACAATTACACCCTTGCCATTACCACCCTAATTGTAATTAATCGTAACCCACTTGCAATTAACTTCATTTAGGTGTTATTGATATGATCCAAGTGATTTGACCGGTTCGGAATGCTTATTTTAGAAAAAATAATTGATTAAATTCAAAATTGCACTTTTGTAATTTTGGAAAAAAATACATTTTTCTTAAATAAACCAAAAACTATTCATGATATGAAAAATATTTACAAATGTTAATTGTAGGGGTTTTCTTACTGAAAATTTAGATTTTTTGAAAATCTTTTTATCATAAAAATTGAATGAGACATGGCGGTTCAGAGTTTGCATTCGCATACTATTTGTAGCTTATTAAGTAGTCCTTTGAACACAACCCTTTTCAAAAATAAGAGTTCAAAAAATTTTTAACTGATATGACGTTAAAGCACTTGAAATTCTCTACGAAATGCTTCTTTTTTTTAAGTGTATAGCTTAAAAAATAAGGAAATTAGCGTCGAAAAACCAACTGCATTTTTTTTTTTTTTTAATTTCGGAGCACGAATTTTAGAGCATAGGGACAAAGACAGAAAAATGGAGCACACAACCGACAACAGCTGGCACATGGTGAAAGTATTATAACGGTCTTTTCCAATCTATGTATGTGTAGATATATATGTTTATATAATATATATGTTTATATAATATATATGTACATATAATATATATATAATATGTCGTATGTGTTGATTGATGACACTCGTTTTGGCCAGTATACTGTTAATATCGAAAAAATATACATGTGGTCTTAGTTTGTTCTTCGTCTTGTTCTTGTATTATGTCTTGAAGATCATTGATTATGTGTATTAAATGTTATGTTATGTATATAAAAAAAGTAAAATCGTAATTACAATTAAAATTTTTGATACAATTTTTTATAGTATTCCTAAATATAACAGTAATAATTATACACAGTGCTCTTATAGGACTTATCTTTGTTGGCATTGATCAGCTGTTATATTGAAATTTATTTCACTATACAAATATAATCGGTAAGTTTCATTAATAAATAATCATCCTGAATTTTCAATTAAATTTTTACATAGTGAAATTTTGTTAATAATTGTTATATATATATACTGTGTTTTCTAAGAATATTAAAGTTAGATTTAAAAAAATATAACCGCAATTTTTATATTTTTTGTCGTAAGGGGTGGCTTTTAAACGGGTTGAAGTGTTTAAAAAAACAACAAATTTTATATCTCCAGTAAAATATTCTAATTCAATATAAGTGCACTTTTTAATAATTTTTAATTTTAAAAAAATCATTGAAATAATTTTGTAATAATTAATATCCTCAGGGAATATTTTATAAGGGTTGAAGCGTCTCACAAATAAAATACAATAATTCAAATTTAATATGACACACTTTTAAACCATTTCAAGTTATAACAAATACCCTTTAAAACTAGTTTTGAAAATTACTACCCTCAGGGGATAATTTACAGGAGTTGAATCTTTCTGATTAATCATACACTTGTTTGAGAATGTCAAGAGATCTACGAATAATTCATTTAAACTTTATTTTAACCAATTACACGATAGAAACTACGATTTTAAAATTTTTGCAATAATGGGTAGTTTTCACCCCTAAAAAATTAAAATCCCGGTACGGCACAGGGTAGATTTTGAAGTCGAGCTTAAATGCAAATATTAAGTTGATTGCACAGTTTTACGGTTTTTTACCGCTGATGACTGGACTAATTAGGTTAGCTTTTAATATTATTGTTAACTATGTTGCTTCAATGGAGGATGACCCACCACACAGGGTATTATAAAAATTATTTACTCAAGCCTGTATTGAATAATATATTGTGCTTAAGTTCTCTTTAACACTTATAATAATTTCAACTTTACCATTGTAGCCTACGGATTAGCAGAAATTTATAAATAAAGGTAGCCTAATTTTTTACTATTACTTTGTCAGATGCGAATCTTCCCATATTGAGATTTGTTATATACTACTTCGGCTCTCATTAAAATGCCAAAGTATTGAAATCTTGTGAAAATTCTACAAATTTTACCCTCTATTTTTATGACTTTTCTCGACATTTTCAACTTTGGCTCGCACTAAAATGCCGGTGTATTGAAATCTTGCGAAAATTCTACTTATTTTACCCATACCTTTTATGACTTTTCTCGACATTTTCGAGGTCTCTGAACACGATACAAAAATTTGTGTCTGTATGTGTGTCTGTCTGTGGACACGATATATGCACTTACAGACGTCGTAGAAAGCTTCTGGTGGTGCCAAAATCTTCGTAATGTTATTGCGGAGAGTTGAAAAGCTTTTTAACTCTCTAGCGTGACAGCAACAAGACGTGCGTGACAGAAACGTCACACTTTTGAGAATTTAAAAAAAAACACGAGCCCAAGTCTCGAAAAAGTATTCCATCTTTTCATCTTGTTTACCATTTAATGTCATAGCATACACAAATTTCATCAGCCCAGTTTTTTCCTATTTTAGTAGATCTTAACTTAATATCTAACATGCAAGTTGTAGTGGAGGACACAAACTGATAAGTGCCTAGGGGCCGCTGAGCTTGTAATCCGCCACTGATAATTTACCTTTATTAATTAGTGTTTTATCAAACATACCTTAACAACAGGACTGTCATCGTCCTTTTTGGTTTTTCTTTGTTCATCTTTCGCTCGCCTTCTTTCTAGATCTTTTTTCCTTTTTTCCTCACGTTTTTCATCTCGCATACGTTGTCGTTCTACACGTCTATTTTTAATAAAATCTAATAGCGGGGTTGTGATTTCTTTCTTTTCAGCAGTCACTGAAACCATTATAAAAACAAGTTTTATTAATATTTTTTAAAAAGAAACAAAACTAAATAAAAACTTAATAATAAAATTGCCTTTCACTGTTTTACAATTAAACTAGCTACGTACTTGCGCTTTGCTACAATCAGCAATCCCTAACTGTTCTTTACAGTGTTTGTTTGATTCACAGAACTCTTAAACTTCAAGGCCGTAGCCAGAGGGGGGGTTAGAGGATCAACCCCCCTCCCCCCGAAATTTAGCAGTAAAAACTAATAATAGGTTTAAAAAAAGCAAGTTAAATTATAAAATAGACAACACAACAGAGGATCCAACAACATATTTTAGATCATTGCATGCATACTGATATTTAGATTTACTTAATTAAACTACAACATACAATACACATGGATGCAGTAGGTGTAAGATCTCCAACTTCCCAAAGTACAATAATAATATAGAATAGGACCATAAGTCAATTTTAATTTGAGAGAGCATTTTTATTTTTAATTTAATTTATATTATAAATGTTTTTTAGAAAGAGAGCTTAATAATTAGAAGCATTTTAACTTAAAGGAAATAGACTAAAAGGGCAGACAATTTTAAAGTACATTAACTTGAATAAATATAAAAGCAAGACAATTATTAAAATCAATTATTATGTTAAATTTAAAAGTAATGTTTGAGAAAATGGACAGTCTATGTACTAACACCAAGACGCGGAAATTATACTAGTTTTAAGATGCAGTTAGAAAAGCAACGTCCACCAGTCTAGACGAGATAAGAAGCGAACACCTGCAAGCCAATTCCTGGAGAAATGGTCTACGTGCATTTCCACATGCAAGAACCAGAAAGAACGCAGAGCTAGCAACCAAAGGATCTGACGCAACTTTGAACATCTGTGTCGTCAGACGTTTCTGATTGGTGGAGAGAAAATAGACGCCGGCTGAATGTAGCGGTGGGAAAGAACGCTAACGGGACTTGCCAACGAGAGACCAAGCAGTGAACATCGCTTGAAGTGTTGCGCGTTGCGCTTTAATTAACAGTTTAAATGTAACATTTATTGTTAATCTACAAGTACAAAGTAGTATTTGAATTTTTACGAGAATTAATAATTCTCATCGTCAAATGTAGTGCGATCGCTTAAATAATGTGACAGTAAATCGGACACGACAATGATCTAGACTACAATAGTTTTGCGCGTGCGAGTGGGTTTTTACTTTTTGCTTTCTTTTTAAAATTAATAAGTTTGTGGTCTGCTTTTCGTAAGTACAGTGCACTTAAAATCTTTTTTTTTATAAATCACCAGCTCTCTTTAAAATTTATAATCTATAATTTGTATCATATTTGTCTGTATTTGAATTTATTATTCTTTGCTGTATATTATATGATATTAATAAATGTCAAAGGTCATTTCTAAATCGTCTGCTTTGTTTGGCCTAATCTAATCCTCACCACCATTTTTCATTCAGGTCATTGAATTCACAACCCGAGATAGAAAAATTAGTAGAGTCTTGCAATCCAACTGCATCAAATCAAATGAAGTTTATATATTTTTTATTTTTTTTTTGTAAGCTGAGCATCTTACAAAATGGCGCAGCCAACTTTGGGGCTCGTCATTAGATACTAAACTTACATAGGTTACAGCATTACTCTCTTGTGAGCTTGATCTGATCTACTAAATAAGAAAACTATGAAGGTACAACAAAAATACTTTGCTCTAACAAAACACGCATTGCTCTGTGATTGAAAATTCTCCCAATACAGGAGTTGGTGTGCGAAGAACGCAATGCTCTGTGTGTTGAAAATTCTCCCAATACAGGGATTGGCGTGCAAGCATGCAATGTATTGTGTATTGAAAATAAACAATGCAATTAAAACCATTAGTCGGGTACAAAGTATTTACAATTAATTATTGAATACTCTTTCATCTCGGGGGTATATTTTTCGGTTGTCTTAAACATCTGTCTTTGGCTACTCTTAAAAACATAAAATATAGGACTTATAAACACTTAATCTAAGAAGAATTTCAATATTTTACTATCTTAAATCTACTGCAATACTTATTGAAGTGTAAATAGGCGCTCCTCGTCCAAAACATTTTTGATGGCGGTAAATCGGATTTTACCATTACGTATTTTCTGAAATGCTCTATTCCGTCACGCTCTACTATATACAGTACACATGTGTATATAGCAGAGAGTACCTATATATTAATACGTGAAGCAAAAACTTTGTACCCCTTTTTACGAAAATCACGCGGACAGAGTATGAAATTTGGCACAGTTAAAGTTTAAATGATGAAGAACTGCAGAAAACTAATATTTTTATTTAATAATGCATCAGAAATACAAAAAAAATTAAATGCACAAAATAATTTTAGGTTCGGTCTACACTGATGAACCAACACACGATTCTTGAATGTATTTATACCATAGCGACCAATAAAATAAAATAACAGATAAAACAGTTGATTCAAATGTATAATATTTAATAATTTTAGGTTAGGCCTAGACTGACGAACCAACACAAGTTTCTTGAATGTATTTACATTCATTACCATAGAAACCAATCGAAAAAATAATTTCCCTAATATATTTTATATTCATCAGAATATCGGCATAGAAGATTACACTTCTCCCGTAGAATTTTTTACTCTAGTAGACATGTGAACATAATGCAAAATTTTGTAGGAAAAACAATTTCAGTCGCTCTTTTATTTGATGTTTTTATTTATAATTGTAAGTTAAATGTGTAAATACTAAAAAGCATTAAAACCCTAATATTCATTACGAAACAACTGTTATATTATAGATTACGACTGTAACCGACAAACAACATTTTCAAGATCTAACTCTAACTTATAGCCTACATAATAGTACGTACGAACCTGCTGATGTCTCAAAGAAGTGTTGTTTATTTGCGTTAGCTGTCGATTTATTTTCCAACATTTCCGCCTCTAATTTTTCTTTGAAACTTATGAACGTCGGATCCGACTCCAAAGTGTTCATTTTTGGATCTTTTTTACGATTCGGTCTGTGTTTAGGTATCCGCTGAAACGGAGCAAACTCTACAACAGCAGGATATTCTTGACCTGAAATAAATTTCCAGAACCGGGTTGAGATTTTAGAACGGCCATAATTATTCCAACATACATAGCAACATGCAAAAACTATTACACAAATGTTCCGAAGGGCCGATCATGAACGTCTTAGAGGAATTCCAAATATATAAATCTTTCCACCCATCTGCACTGTTAAATGAAAAAGTCCACTTCCACTCAAACACCATATTCGACAGCATGCTTAGATTAAAACATCTACAGGCAGAAGACACGGACCGAGCATCGCAAGGTTATTTATTTATTTAACGTTACTTTACAGATGAGATTACTTTATGAAATGTTACCAAGATTCTTTGACTGCAGCGTTACTTGAATATTCCAAGAAACACATTTATTAACAAAATACATTTAAACTAAAATTTTCAGAGTGATTAAATATAAATAAATATATAATACAAAAATAATAATATAATTTAAACCAAGAATAATTATTGATAATTCAAAATTAAAAAAAACAACAAATTTTAAACACTCAGCATCAAATTAAAATAAACATTAAAAAATATTATTTATTTAATGCAAGGTTGCAGACGAGGCAACTTTATGTTACCAGGATTGTCAAGTAATTTGGTCTGCAAGAAAAACCACGGAAATATTTCCTGGAATCTCACGCCAAACATCCTTTATTCGGATTTAATAATGTACAACCTGCGTGTACTTTGCAGCATCCTGATATATTATAACGTATTAACGCAAGCAAAGAAAGTTATCAGCTGGCCGTTTTCCCAAAGAGTATTATAAAAATATATTTTGTCAAGGTGTTATTTTTATCAAGGTATTATTTTGTAATGCAAGACTTGGAATTAACACCTACTAACGCGTTCCTCAGTCCCCTTCACTCCATTGCGTTATCACTTAACGTCACAAAAATAATAGGGTGCCCTACGTAACGTATTAACGGAGTAATAGCCTACAATGCATTAATAGTATTATTTTTCCTGTTACGTTAAATAAAGCCCACCTCTACTAATTTCAAATAGACTCTGTCCAGCAGTTTCTGAACATTTTAATTAGATGACAAAGCGATCTCTAGACCTCTTTTCCCTTGATACTTGCCTCTAGATACACTTTCAGGCTATGATTTATCAGGAAAAAGATCCAAATATTAAACAATATATTAATGAATTATGAACGCCTGATATTTTACACTGTATGTCAAGAATATTTTGTAATTTGTGTAACAAAAACGATTGTATTCTTTAATAATAAGCAATATCCATTGAAATGCCAGTTAAATTAATTTTTATCTTGGTACGTACATTATTGTAATACAGTAGAGTCCTGCTATTCCGAACTAATTAGCGGGAATTCGGAATTGGAGAATTTCATTAATAATATCAACGTATTGACTTATTAAGGCGTAAATTAAGTGCAGAGACATCTGCTAGTACCAGTTCTATACAGCAGCTTTGATCGGATTGGAGGAAAGCGAGGTGAACGCTCAAACTGAACTCGTATCACACGCAGACGCGGCAAATGTTCTTGACCACACCTTAGTGTAGGTTTACACCATCCGTTTTGTTTTTCTTTGTTGTGCCACGATTCAGTTTTCTTTTAAAAAAACGGAAGGGAAGTGATAGGTTGTTCGACTGTCCATTTTGTCATCCCGCAGTTAGTCCATTAGTACCGCATCGTCTTGAAAAAAAATCGAGAAAAAATTTAAATTCCTCCGAGATAACGAAAACGGATGAACGCAACAGGCAGGTGGTTACAACACTACTAGTGCCTAGCTGTTGTATCTAATCCTTCCTTCTTTCTGACGGACCCAGTATTCATTTCACCGGACGCTTGTTGCCGTAGCTTCCTTCACTCAAAACGGTTGGAAAACGTGAAGGAAACAAAACCCGCTTTCATTCTAATTTAGTTTTAGGCGTTTTAATTAAGCTTAGGCTCTATTTAACTTATTCGTATACCAATAAATGTAAGTTTTTTCACGGACGTCTTTTTAATTTATCCTGTTTTTATGTTTAAAAAATCGGTATTTTTTCTGAATTCTGTTCAGCAAAGATAGATAGAAAAGACTTTATTTTGGGTGAAGTTAGGACCATATGGTCCTCTCTTACACTTAACCCACCGGCAGATTTTCGGAATAGCGGGACTCTACTCTATTTTCGTTATAATTACCTTGTATTAGTTGTCTTCAGTCCTTAGTTGCAGATTATAGCTACAGCGCTGTTTCGCCAAACACTGTCGGCTTCATCAGTCTTGTACTAACACTTGCAGAGTGTCGTACCTGCAGCTAGACATGAACGACGCAATAATGTGGCCACAAACATTTTTATTAAATTCTTACGACGAGTTGTACTCCGATTTTGTGTGTGTTAGTGTTATGTGTTCGTATATGTGTTAGTGTTAGTACAAGCCTGACGAAGCCGACAGTGTTCAGTGAAACAGCGCTGTAGCTATAATCTGCAACTAAGGACTGAAGACAACTAATACAAGGTAATTATAACGATATAATTATAAGTCCAAGGCAACACAATAAATTCTATATAACTACTGTATTTCTTTTAATTTTCATATTTAGAAACAATTTCCAAGTTTGCACACAAGTGTTATCCCCCAAACCAATACTCTGTTTAAAATACCAACACAATCTCTAACGGAATCGTACATGATATTTTTACTCACCTTTGGAATCAATAAAAACGTAGTTGTCAAATTTCTGAGTGAATATAAAAAGATCTTCTTGATTCACAAAGTTTAAATACGCTCTAGAAAAGCAATGCGGCGTTAAAGACATGTCGGCTTGTACAAAGTACATGTAATCTGTGGCTGGTAGAGGAGAAACCTGTTCAACAAAAAGCTCTTGCGTCATACTCGGAGGCAAGCGACGTACCACCACCTGGAAAACAGAATGAGTTTGACGTTATGTAGACAAACGTTTCAACTAATCAGTATTTCTTTTAAGTGTAATAACACTCATTGGATTCGAAATTAAGCGTGTGCAATACCATTCCAGTAAATGCAACGAATTCAGTGAGGGAGTCGGCCTGGCTCGAGTGCGACTAGTATATCGGTCGTATACGCTTAAGTTTTTACTAATGGCGGTCTTATTATTGACTTCAACCATGTGCGCACGACATTTAAATTTGCATAAAGCTCAAATGTTTGTAGTAGGTAGCAAAATTCGCTGCTATGTTTTACCCTTTTCAAATGACTCGACTTAAAATTATGTTTTACCGTCGTGTTTGTAAGCAAAAATCTTTTATAAAAATTGATAAATTATTATTTTTGTCACCTAACAATTAATTGTAATTAAGATGTTCATGAAAGATTTCCACCAAGTTACAAAAGATTGTCTTCAAAATTCGACGAAAGAAAAGTTATATTGAAGAGAACTGTATGGGAGCCTGGTATTACACTTTCTCAATCTATGTTTTAAATTACTATAGGAAAATGTCAATATAATAATATGATCATTGATTCATATTGACAAGCAATGAGAAAGTTTATATGATTTTGTAATATATTTCTAATAAGTCGTCTTTAATCAGTCAATCAACTACAAATTGTAAACAGAACTAACAAAAATTTAATTGATTAAATCATTCAAGTGTTAGGACCTTTTGCAAGAATGTATAAGAATCACACAAAAAACAAAAAGGCATTCTTTAAAGTATATTGACTTTATAAAGTTTATATATCGTAAAATAAGTACCGTTGTTCCACATATCAATTAATATAAACTCTGAGTTCTCAAAATTTTCCTCAAATAATTCTTCCTTAAAAAAAATAATTCTATGTTATAATGCCTCCTGCGACAACCTCTTCCGTACCTGTAACCCCCCCTTCTTACCATTAACCACACTTCTCCCGGCTAACCTTTCCTTCGTGTGGACTGGAAGAAGCAAGCCTCTGCAAGAAATTGTATTGTATAACCTACGGAGTATATAAACAAGATGGAGGAAGATGGCGTTATAGTCCACCGTTGAGGCAAGCTGCCGGAGAAATATGGCAACGACCTTGTTACCCCCTCCACAACGCTCTGCAGTGGTGCACGCTTTTCATTGTTTTACCATCAGCAAACTTTGTAAAAGTTTGTAAAATCAGTAAAGATGTTAAAAAAAAAAAAAAATGACAAATTTGAAAAAATTTTGCTTACTCAAATGTCTTCACTGGTCCTCAAAAACTGTGTGGGGCTAAACATTTGTCAAAACGGACATTTCCTTGGCTTAGAAGACAACCACCATGTATTATTAACTAAGGCTAAATGTACCAAATATTTAAATATTAGACTACCTATATCATTGTTCAAAAGTGTTCAACCAAAACATTCACAAAACAAAAATAAGGAACAGTTTGTGTAAAACAATTTTTTTTTGGGGCCAGTAAATGTATAGTATCCAATGATTGGTTTTCTTTAACATCCTTATAACCTTATTAGCGAAATATAATTTTACAAAATAAATAAAAATAAATTAAAAAACAAAATAATAATTGAAGCTTAAATTATTGAAAAAAATACAATATAACATATTATGTTAAACGCGGAAAGGTAAAATAATTACTAATATTCGTACAAAAAAAGAGTTTTGCATATTACTCTAAACAATTAATTATTTCCGGAAAAACATATTAATGAAGTTAAAATTTTCCATGCATGTTTAAACGTTACTATTATTTAATCAAATATATATTTTAATACGACAATATTAGAAGTTATTTGATGTGATCGACACAATAACTCAGTAGCCGGTGCCAGGACAGCGTTGAGTTACGGCCGTGCGTAGCGGAAACATGTTACATTATTAGTTGTGTTCAAGCGGTCACTATGACAGAAAACTACTCCCCTTAGACAAATTTTTCTCGCTTACTAACTTTTTTATGTATTTTTTTTCTCACATTAATAATTGATAAAACTTTAACGTTTAGTAAAAAAAATATGAATGAAATATAAATAATTTGATGCACAGGTCTACAGCTGGTGGCTTGTAAAATTTACAACTAACATTTCTGCCAAATTTCATATTTTCCCCTCCATTCAAAGTCAATCAAAAGGCGGTACAAATGAAAGGCGACAAACTAAAGTGTTTACCGAGTTTGGTGGATTTTGCCGTAAAAGATAGCGGCATTTTGCGTCCACAGCCTTATTACAAGTAGAGCTCTTTCCATCTTATTTATATACTCCGTGTATAACCCTTGCTAGACTTTCTACGATCTAATTTCATACTGAATTTCACAAAATTACGGTTAATGAATTTTACGTTTCACACTGAGATTCTCTCTGAAGTCGTCCCGCTTGGAATAGTTTGCCATATTAGTAGCGCCGTATTACAAGACTTAAAACTAGCACGCATATATGTACTTTAAACACTAACTTATATTTAAGAAAGAGATTTTGTTTGAAATCAAAATAATATTCTTTTACTACTAGTACACTAAAACCTCATTTATCCGGTACTCGTTTATACGGAACTCCGGTTTATCCGCAATAGTCCCAAGGAAAAAAAAATTGCAAAATACAATGCGAGTCGTGTCACAGTGGGAGTGCACAGACAGTCGTGCACGGGAGTGCAGGGTGTCAGTTTTGGCAGCACTGAGTGTACGGCTTGGCGCAGCTGTGGGTGAACTTGACTGTACTCATGTCACCACTGTGCCCGTCAATCAGTGTCACTTGTCAAACGCGCTCGTCAATCAGCACCACTAGTTTGTTTAGTTCTATTATATTGTCGTAAAACCAGTTAGTACTGTATTGTGTTGTTAGTGTTGTTTTGAGTGAGAGTAAACATTATTGTTGCGGAGTGCAGTGACTATTTACATCGCAATACGTAATTTATTAATAATAATCGTGCAGTGATTTCGATCAGCTGTTAACTTATTTGGAGCGTCAAGATGACACTAACCCGGCAGAGCTGTTACTAATAAAACGGCTTCGAGATCGGTCTGCTAAAAAGAGAACTTCTGCAGTGAAGCAAAAAAACATTACACATTTCTTTAAAAAACAATAAACAGTTCAAGTTTTTTCTGTATTAATTTTCCTGTACTTACCAGTAAGGATTATTGTTTATTATACATTATATTGTAAAATATGTAATATTATTGTATTGTATAGTATTATTACACGTGTTTTTATGTAAAACCCCATGATATTTGGTTTATCCGGAATTTCGTTTATCCAGAACGGTACTGGTCCCGTCAAAACCGGATAAACGAGGTTTTAGTGTATATAGTTGCCGCTGCTCTCAAAGTATATGCGTTTGATTTGCTTAAAGTTTTGGCGGTACGTGAAATTCACGCGTTTGTTATTTACTTTGACTTTACATTAATTCAATAAAAGAGAAAGCTTAAGATAATTAAAAAAAATAGGCCACGTTACGAATAATACGGGAATGGTTAAGTTAAATTGTAGGTCAGATATAATGTAATAGTGATTAAGTAATATTTAATGTAAGATTGTTGGTACAAAAAGACAGAACGCTGAAATGGGAAAAGTGCTTACAAAATACTACACAAAATTGTAGAAATGCCTGACGTTACCAAAACACGCAATATGTAGGCCGTTTAAACAAGCGGAAGTTCTACTATATAAGGTGGGTCCTTACCTAGAAACAGGACCAGTGTGCTGTGGTCGAAACGAGGCTAGTGCCGAGATAGGGACCGTGGTCTCTAACAGATCGCTGCTGATCGACGAGGGTCGAACATCGGACGACGGGACATGTTTCGGGAACCAGCGAATAGAAAAGGTTATCAAATAGATCACATAATATTCTATACAACCACATTTGGGTCTATCAACAAAGGTAGCCTATAGGCCAGGGTTGTAACTAAGAACTGATATCCAGGGTGGTCTGTCTTTTAAACCAACAATCAGTAATAATGTGTTAATAGGGATAAGATGGTATTAGACATAGTTAAATTGTAAATGATTCTGAGGGAGTAAAGTTTTTGTTACCCCTGAACCACTGATTGCATTAATCATTCATTGAATTCAACCCAACCAACCTTAACGAATAATAGTCGTATTTATGTTTTGAACTCGGACAGAAGGGGAGAAATTTTCGGACCCTATCAACCACTATATTAAAAAGATTTGTACTGCATTGTCTCAAGAATCAGAGTTAAAACGGTTATAAACAAAGTTAGTGCCCAGAAACAGACTGTCGAAGCGCCTCTCTACTTTCTTTCAATTTCCTGAACTGATGGATAAGTTATACCATTTAGGCCCTTCTCAAACACCTAACCCTTTATTAATTCTGCTTTATTCCTTTATTTTATGTTTTATGAATTTTTCAATTTCTTTCCCAAATCCCAAAATAATTATCAGCTTGAATATCTGAATTTATCCTAATTACTTTGATCGTTACTTAATCAATTGGAGAACTTATGTTTTCGAAGGACATTTTGTTTTGCTATGTTATAAAACCTTGAGTTTGTCTAATTTCTATTGGCTCGAAAAAGGCTTTGCCTTCCCTTAAACTTCTAAGTTATTCACCAAATTTCCATAACGTTGTTTACACTAAAAGGATTTCCTTTTGGTATCTGGATTATAGTTTCTGGTAACACCTGGAGATGTATGCAACTGGAATGAGATTCTTACGTTTCCCCGTTTGGTAACTATGGAAGTTTGTACTTTCGGCTAGTTTTCTATTCAAAATTTTCCAATTTTCCACAGTTTTGGTTCTTCAACTGTGTTTGTATTTTCTTAACATTTATAGTCCTTTTAGACTTAACATTTATAACAGATTTAGCCCAAATAATCCGTCTCATTCCGTTTAATATAATTCCATTTGGGATAATACGCTTGAAAACTAGTTAATTTTCAACTAAGATATCGTGTGTTCATATTTCAAGAAAATTAATAAACAAATGATTGCAAAGAACAACTTTTTAAACAAATATTAAAAGTTACCTTAGTCGCAGGCCTCTCTTCTTTTCCTTTCTTTTTCCCATTATCAGCTAATGGATCACGGTTTTCCTTGATCTGTGAATTTTCCTTTTTTGTTTGTTCCTTCTCAAGCCCTAAAAAGACATCTCATTAAATAACAACTTAAACACACTAAAAGTAAAAATTAAGTAAATATTATATATGTATGCTATGTGTATAAAACGTACCACCTACACTTATTAGGCTACATTATAAGAGAAAAATTTGGCTACTTGTCATCATCCTTATATATTATTTCTCAAAGGTGTTTTTTTATGGCATACTACCTTAATTCTTCATCAAAATTAATGATTCAAACATAATTTTAAAGCTTATATTCCCCACAAATTGATATATTACTTACAAACTCTACTGTGAATACATAAAATAAAAAATTAAGTTAGGCCTACATAATTTGTGATAAAAAAACTAAAGATCAATAAAATACAAATACACGACTAACAAAAATGACTAACACTAATTAGTGTTAATATTAATGAATTAACACTAATATTGGAGGTTTGCTAACATCAAGATGTAGATAACCTATATAAATTGGGGTGAAAACAATTTATCCATTTTCACTAGATTACCGGTACTGCAAGACCTTTTATCAAGCTCTGTAAAGTGGCTGGGATAGAATTTTACAGATGTTTAATTTTAATAGTTTGTGGTTATTAAACATCAGATCAAAATCTTCAAGGTTGAAGCTTCAGTATAAGCTTTCCTTTCCAGACCATAGCAGCAGAAGACTTTTTATTAGGATAGTCACCAACATAAGCACATTGTCATTGATTAGAAACAGATTGAGCAAAATATAGCCTATACAAGAATTAACTATTACACCGTATACCTAGGCCTACTGAATTAGTCTAGGAAGAATAAATGGTGACAATAATGAATGTTAACATGGTGACATAATTAAATACGGCAAATATATAGCTTTTAAAAACGGAAAACATACAGCGATTAGTAGCCTACCGGAATGAAAGGTTATGTTCAGTTAGGCCTACTTTTGTTTTTCTTCACAATCTATATATATAAAATATGTGGGATAATAGCTTTATGAACTATAGACATAGGCCCTAGATTGTGATCAGTGCCAGGAAATAAGTTTATGTTCAGTCTATAGTTACCTTACTTTTTACAATCTATCCTATTTATAATTTCAACAGCAAAATTACAGTATATGTACGGTGACCATGCGTCCCGAAAAAATCGGGACAGTCCCGATTTATAGAGCTTTGTCCCGGCGTCCCGAAATATAATATATTTGTCCCGATTTTTGAAGATCTGAGGTAGTAAGAAAAAGTAGTAATTTTTGTTAGAAGTAGTAATTTTTGCACATTTGTTCAGCGCATAGATCACGCACACAATAGTTCTCTAGCCGGGTTTAGGTTGGCAGAAGTGACTATGAGACTATGACACGACGCTACTACCCCCTCCCACCACACAATCGTCTGCTACGGTCTCGTCTCTCGTCTCGTCACGTCAGGGTCAGTGTGTCTCAGTCTAGCACTCGTACTTGACATCACAGCAGTGTTATCGTTTAGTTAGCGAGTGGTTTGGTTACAGTTCCGTTTGTGCATGAGCTACTTGAAAGTTGAACAATGAGTGGCGATAAAGGTAAGAAGAGAAAGTGTTCTTTTAATAGTGATCTCCAAAAGGAATATCCTTTTTTGAAAAAGCGAGAACTCAACCCACACGTTGCATTTTGTACTCAATGTTCTAGTGAAATTAATATTTCACATGGTGGCGTGACTGATATCAAGCTGCATTTCAGCTGCATATCAGTAGCTATGTCATCATCTATGAGTAAGTTTGTTACTAAAAATGATTCAGAACAAAATGAAATTGTAGCAAAAGAAGCTGTTTTAGCCTACCACACTATAAAACATAATCATAGTTTTAGATCCTTAGATTGTACTTCTAAGCTCATTTCAACGTTATTTGAACAGAAATTTTCTTCTGCTCGAACAAAAAGCGAAGCCATGATTAAAAATGTGCTGGCTCCAAACATTCAAAAAGAATTAATGCAGGAGCTCAGTGAAACGTCATGTTTTACATTAATGGTGGATAGCTCAAATCATGGTGCTCAAAAAGTTGTACCAATTGTTGTGAGATATTTTCATGAGACCCGTGGTGTAATTGTGAAAGTTTTAGAGCTTGAAACATTAAGTGGCGAAACAAGTAATCAACTTAGTGAGTATGTATTTTCAGTTTTAAGCCGTAATGATTTGGTGGATAAAGTAGTAGGAATGTCTGCAGACAACACTAATACTAATTTTGGTGGCGCAAAAAGAAAAGGAACAAATAACCTGTTCTGTAAACTATCAGCTAGTACTGATAAAACTTTAGTTGGCATTGGTTGCATGGCTCACATAGTCAATAATTGCATTAATAACGCTGCTGACTCACTTCCTATTGATGCTGAAGTTGTTATTGTGAAACTATTTAAGTTTTTCCATATATACACAGTGCGAGTGGCAGAATTGAAAGATCTTTGTGAATTTATTGACGTGGAGTACCGCAACCTCTTGTCTTATTCAAACACAAGATGGCTGAGACTTCTACCAGCATTGGAACGTGTTCTACAAATGATGCTGCCTCTTAAGCAATACTTTTCTTCACAACCCAACACCCCAGTAGTGTTGAAATCATTTTTTGAAGATTTTTTGAAGATGGGGAACTTTGGCTTTGGTTTCTTCATAATGTAGCTGGAGTGTTTAATGAAACTGTAAAAAAGATGGAGGGGGATAAAATATCAGCAACAGAAGCATCAAATCAATATTTGATTTTGCGCAAAAACTTGATGGACAGAAAAGAATCTTCATTTTTACCAATGAAAGTTAAAGAGATTCAAAAGAAAAACTGTGCTGCAGGACATAATAGTGTCTTGGAAGACATTAAGAGTACAGCGTGTTCTTTTTATGACCGTTGCATTACCGATTTGGACTTTTGGAAATCAAACGTTGACAGCTTGAGCCAGTTGTCTTGGATAGATTTAAAGAAAAAATTGACATGGGAGGAGTTGGAGGAAAGCTATATACCATTTTCCAAAAAAGCTTACCACCCATTTCTTCTGATGATTTGTTCAACGAGTTGAGCGTGCTGAACACTCAACTGTCCGAAAATATCTTGACAGAATGGGCAACGCAGAAAAAGACAACAGAGCAAAGATGGTTGACTGTTTTTGAAAACTTGCGGAAGAATGAAATAAAAGTTCCAAACCTGAAGATGTTCTTGGAATTTGTGCTTTCTCTGCCAGGGACTAATGCTTCAGTAGAACGGGCCTTTTCGTTGATTAACAACTTTTGGACGTCCGAGAAGAGTCAAATGTCAATTGAATGCGTAAAGGCACTTTTAATAATTCAAATGAACTGTAATCTTTCATGCGTAGAAATGTATGATAAAGTAAGGAAGAACAAGACCTTGTTGAAAGCTTTGGCTTCTACAGAAAAATATGATTGGGGAACAAAAGCCAGCCTTCTTGCTAGACCCTTAATTACATGTAAATTTTTTTTTTCAAACAGTCTAATTTTCATAATTCTTTACCTGAGTTGTATAATAGGTACATTATATAAATATTTCAAAGTCTTGTGCAATAAAGTATAATAAATAATAATGTAAAATTGTGTTTTTGTTCGTTATTTTCCAAATTTACAAATATGTATAAACAAATATATAGGCATTGTGCAACAGTAGGTTTGTCCCGATTTTGACTGGTAAAAATATGGTCACCGTGAGTATATGCCCTCTCCCTACAATGCCCAAACAGAAAATTACTGTACATACTTGAACCTAAAGTCCGAACTACCAGTCACAGTATTTTTCCAGTTTGTAGACATATAAGGTTGATACAACTTTACTTAATTAAATTTCAGATTGGCATTGTAGGTTAAAGAGCATTGATATACTGTTTTTAACAATGTTTTCCTTTCATTGTGACTTCTTCAAGTAAATAAGTTATTTGAATAGGTTATGCCTAAGCTTAATCAAATATTTAAATAGTAAATTATCACATTATGTCTTTCCATGATCTTTTTGTTTCATATTATGTACTAATATGTAATGTATTTTAAAAATAATTAAGGTACATACAATGGAAACATAAGTCAGTTTTATAATATAAAAGTTAAGTCATGATAAATTACTGTGTGAAAGCTTATTATATTCTTTTCTTATTAAACTAATTTAAAGATAAATACAATCATTGACAAATTTGTTTTAAAATATATGCCTAATACTCATGAACAAATTTTAATTGATTCAACTGTTGATTGAAGTGAGTAAAAAAAACTCATTTGACCAATAAAATATATTTTAGAAATGTTAACATAGTTAACAAGGTTAGGGTTAAAAGTAACAACAAACGATTAGCTTTTGTATAGCAAATGGTTTCACAATACCTTCCTTCATAACTAACTATCGTGATGATTTGTGCATAAGATAAACAATAATTCTACTGAAAATGTTTTATTTTTATAAATAATTTAACATTTTAGAAGCACATCACTTACTCATTTGATTTGACATTGATAGCTTGATCGAAAACAATCCAAAATTTCAACATTGGAACTCTCACTCAGTCATTAGACATAGACTACAATATAGCTGGTATCTACTAATAATAGCCAATATGATACCATAGATAAACTGGTAGATATTTAGATAATCAACAATGTATGTTGACTAAAATTTTACGTTAAAAAAATGTTTAATATAATACATTTGACATCATCATTAAAACCGTTGACGTAATTAGTTTTTGAATCACTAATTTCAAATGAAGATTCACCATCAAGAAAACTATCAAATAGTAGAGTAAAGATAGCTTAAAATTTAGCATTACTGTATTTAATAATTTCGGAATCCTGGGCGGTAGCATGAATTTTCCTAAAACAATAGTGTGCAAGAGGATTTGAAAGGAAGCAAACATTAAAATCAGTTTTAAACAGATATTTTATTTAGTTTGATATCATATAATTATATATATAAGTCATTCAGTGGTCGAGTTTTCAGTGAGGCGGTTGTTTTTATTATTATTATTTTTTTTTTTTGTTGCTTGCAGTTAATATTTGTGTACAGGCTTGTGATGGAAAACCTATTAAATGAAATGGAGTGGAGTGAAGAACAAATCACTAGGCTTATTTATATGTATCGAGATAGACCAGTGTTGTGGAATCAAACATTGTCCGTGGATAAAGACAAAAATCTCAAGAACTACGCATGGAACGAAATGTCCTGAGACCTTAAACTTAGTAAGGCAGAAGTTCAAGGCAAGATGAGAATCCTAGTAACTCAATTTAACAGGGAGTTTAAAAAAGAAGTCAAAATCAGGATCGGGAGCAGAGGAAGCTAAAATTAAATGGCGTTTGTATAGTTATTTCCTGTTTTTGAAAAATAAAACTATTCCACGAAAAACTCGCGAGACTGAGGGAGAACAAGAAACAAGTCAGGTAAGAATTTTATTGTAATTTTTTGTACATTTATACAGAAGCAATCAATTATTTAATTTATGAAACTTTTAGTAAAAAATTATATGTATACGGTATATGCCTATATCCATAGGTCTTTATTTCTTCATTAAAATGTAATCTGAAGAATTTATTTGTAGTCATATAATATAGAAAGTAGACAAATTAAACCACATTTAAAATTTGTTTGTGAAGTAATTAGATTATGCAGTTGTTCAATCTGAAAATGTCTTTATTTACTCAAAAAAAAAAATACTCTGTCTGCTAACGTAGCAGTTGTCTTAACATATTTAAATATGCATACAAATATTATGTCGCTGTACTTGTTGAACTACCGGTATTGTATAATAAATATCACTCATAATATCAGTTACACTAATTGTTGGTTATAAAAACTGTTTGTGCATTGATTGCCCTTTTACACTTAACTATACTGACAAATATACTATCAGTGCCTATCTTGCCAGGAAACCATATTCGTCAGTACTTTTAAAATAACCTCCAAACTCGTTGCTGATTTCTTGGCAAGCTGTAAAGGTTTTCTTGGAATACGCTTCAGTGGAATTAGGCATCCCATCCACCCTCCATTGGCTCGGCACTAATGTTCCTTTTGTCGTGTCTTCAGAGTCGAAAGTTCCTGAAGGATTATTATAGAAAGCATTGGATGATTAGCACTTCTTCGTAGAAAGTTATGGAGATGAGTGCATGCTAGCACAACTCGTTCTGCATTTTCCGGCTCGAGGGTACCGATAAAATTCCAAATACGTTTTCAACTACTCTCCGTGCACGGCATTGGCTGTAGTTAAAGATTCTTTCAAGACTACCTTTATCGTAAAGTCCAAGAAATGGTTTCATGATCGATGGTTGTAGAAGAAAAGCATCGTCAGCCAAAAGTACGTATGGCACTGGGTAGTTTCTGCCAGGCAATTTTCTGGGATTTGGAATGTTCAAACTAGATTCATTAAACATCTGTTTTAGGATACTGTGTTCAGATACATCGCGATCAGAAATACGTCCATGGCATCCAACCGAAAAGTATGGGAAGCAGTAATTTGCATCTATAACAGCCAACAATACGATACTGAAAAACCCCTTGTAATTCAAAAATCACTTTCTGTGTTGTTAGGCGCTTGCAACATCACATGTTTTCCATCCATGCTGCCGATACAGTGAGGAAAGTTCCACTGCCGAATGCCGCAGCAAGAATAACCTCCTCCACTTTCGTCATTCTGAGAGCGACTGAAGACGAAGAGCAAGCGAGAGGCGCAACCGCGGAGCTGATGGCGGGAAATAGTGATCACCCTCAAGGTCATTCCTTTATTTTTTATCCGATTTTGATTAAATTTTGGATTCTTACGTATTTTTGGTTGCTAAAAGAGATATAACATAATTTATCTAATACAACCACATTTACTGTTTTTTTTCTTTTTGTGATTTCGTAAGGGTTATAAACAAAACTCAAGACCAAAAGACACTTTGTTGCTAAATTCTTATTGCTGACACCCGTTGGCAACCACTGTTAATTGGCAACAAAAGTTGGTAAAATTTTGTTGTCAACTCCGGTGTAAACGGGGCTTTAAGGTTCTTTGTTCCAAAACTAGGCGATTTTAATTTAGGTTCAAAGTAGGATTAGGTCGGTCAGTACCAGAAATAATACCTGAATAGTAAAAAGTAAAACAGACTATAATATTCTATTGCTCCTTACAATTTTCTGTTTGGAATGTTTGCATACTATATATCAGAGATAATATACCAAAAGATGCTATATATCCACTTTAAATTCGCGGTATATATATGTGTGTGTGTGTAAAAAAATGTTATATGACGGACAAAATATTGTCCGCGAACACCAAACATTGTTCGTTGAATAAAAATAAATCCAGTATTTTTTGAGCATTTAAATCATATTGTACTATAATGAATGATATAATTTTATTGTAACATAAATAAATCGACCACGCAGCTGGACCGCTGACGTGAGTTGAGCAAATTTCCAAAATTAAGTTTATAATATGCCTATGTTTTAGGGTTTCAACCAACAATTTGGGAAATAGGTCTACTCACGAAGGCGTTGAACAGCTGTCTGTGTGTACGCAATATATTAGTAGAATTTGTTTCCTCCTAGTGGCCTCGCGAGTTTGCATCACTTGGCTTTGAACAGGACCACAAGGGTACTTTTATGGTATTTTACTTTTTTGTCGATTTTGGGGGAACCAAGCGAGCTATAAGGTCGCGTAAAAAAACAAAATGCGCAGAATAACATCCTACATTTATATTGTTAGAAAAAACTAAAAAATTTTCATTCTCGTAGTAAAAATCTCAAAAAATAGTTACTTCCGGTTGTTGGATTTTTTTGGCTAACGAACTCGTCCGAGCCACATAGACAACCAACACGTGTACCAAATCGGACATAAAATGCGGCCGCTATAGTGCGAACACATATATACATATATATATATGAATTTTTTTACACCCCAAAACGTGTTCTGGAGACCATGATCGGTGCTCATTTGCTACTCCCGACCTTGGGTCTCACCATAAGGGCCACTGCAATAGCTCATTTTTCCTATGGAAATTCGCTAATAAGAAGTGTTCTAGAGTCTGTAATCTGTGTGTTAAAAATTCAACTGCTAATAGTGGCAACACTGATTTAGATTTAAAACGAAAAGACCAATATGTTCAAACTCTTTAGATTGAATTGATTTGATTATTTGATTGAACTTGTCTAGAAAATGAAGCTAAAATGCACATAGGCCTACTTGAAGGTTATCTCTTATAATTAAATTAAGATAATAACTTTAAATTTGATCTGAAAGTTTAGTATATTTATAAAGGACTTGATGGTGCAAGATTAACTTAGTGCAAGAACTGAATAGGTAAATAATTGTTAAAATTGTACAGTAAGTTATTATAGCTATAGGTATTAATTACATGCCCAGACCAGTTAAAATAAACGGTATCAGTTAACTGACACAAACTTTCTCCCAACTTACTGTAGTCAAAATAATATTGTTTGTAATCATTTTATTTAGGCTACTACTTTTTAGAACAAAACAAAAAAAAAATATTCTACCTACGTTAATCGTATAAAAAAATTATTGTCCCAGGCGGGATTCGATCGCGCGACCTTTGAATTACTGGCCGTATTCGCTACCGTTGTGCTACCCCGTGCGGCCGTGACCGCGATGCTAGATTGACAACATAAACTTGTTTATTCTTTAACATTTCCCCATAATTATAAAACGCCGAAGTTTTGATAAAAGCGGGTGGTGTCATTTTGTTTGGCATCTTAAGCACTATAAATACTGAAAATTTGATCAAAATCGTTAGAGCCGTTTTTGAGAAATTTGCATTTTTGTCATTTTTTATGGGGTTTTAGGGGTAAATTACCCTTAAAAATTAAAAATTCCAAAAAATGAAAAAAACGCCTGGAGATATTAGGGTTTAGTACCTACATACCAAATTTCATGAAAATCGGACCAATAGTGTCCTCTCTGGTCGTGTATACATACTGACACACTGACAGACAGACACCACGTTAAAAACACTTTTTGGGGTTCAGGGAGCACCAAAACAAAAAATTCCACTAAAAATATTTTTGGGTTCAGGGAGCACCAACACAGATAATTGCACTAAACAATTTTTTGGGGTTCTGGGAGCACCAAAACAGATAACTCAACTGAAAATTCAAATTCGAACATTTTTACGAAAACAATACTTTCTCCATATACTACGTATAGGGTGGAGAAAGTAAAATGTGTTAACTTTGTACTTTGTAGATTAAATTTGTTAGATGTATTTTTTCTTAAACTTCAAGTATATATGCTACATTACTATGTAGAGTTTTTTCATTGCTGATTCAAATTTGATTACATTTTAAATCATTGTTGAGAAATAAGTTAGGGACTTGGGTGGGATTATATACAGTAAATCTATAGATCAACACATACAAAGTAAGAAGTCCAGCCATCTTATATATTTATAAATATATACGGTAGCCTAATAAATTTACAAACTGGAAATATTCTGTAATTGGAGACTGTTAGTTTAGTTTTTTTTTAGGTTGGAAGCAAGCTGTGATAGAAGAAAATATTCTAAAATTTCACCTCGTTCTGTATCAAATCAACCAATCAAAAATAAATTTTGAATCTCTGTTTCAGATTAACATTTTTTTAATGATTTAAGTAAAGATGTATCAAACAAAAATGTGTAGGCTTGTAGTAGGCCTATTAGTGTTTTCAATTACTGTATATTATTGGGTATGTCATATTTAATTCAAGTACAAACCTGCAGAGAAATAACTAAAGTTCTCTGACAAGTTTTTGTAAGAGAGACAACAGATCTGAGTTATGTCTAAAGCTACAATTTCTTGTTATGAAATGATGAATAAGTTGTTAATAATCTGTTAGAATATATGTGTGTATTGTTCGAAAATGGTAATAAAGTTTTAAAGGCAGCATAGACTTGGAGACAGTGTAGTCTAGGGTTTGTTGTGAAAAAATAACAGGTAGTAGGTAACCTTGAGTGATTAAATATTGTATTCTATATTTAAGTATTTGTGTAGGCCTATATATAAATGTAAAATTATTGTCATACATGTGCTTAAACTTATTTCCAAAATAACATGTACCGGTAGGCTTAATCTAATATTTTTCGATTTTTGTCACAACAAAACCTAGCCTACACTGTTTCCATATCAAAGTTTGCATAAAACTTTTTAACTAAAATGTATTATGATGTAGGCTATATATTTCTATTATACATTATGTATTCATTTAAAGCTATGCTGCCTTAATTACTATTTTTATAGTTCTAACTTAACCCAGCAATTTAATTAACCCACTATTTTGTCGGAGATTAGATTTTGAAGTGTGCTGTCATATAGCTGTCATTTACAATTAATATTGCAATATTTTTAATTAATATTTAATATTGCTAATGGATGGGGTACCTAATGTGGCAGCAGCTAACTCCACCTTCATTAAAATTCATATATATATATATGTGTTCGCACTCTAGCAGCCGCATTTTAAGTCCGATTTGGTCCAAATTTGGTACAGGTGTTGGTTGTGTAAGTGGCTTGGACGAGTTCGTTAGCCAAAAAAATCCAACAACCGGAAGTAAGTTTTTTGACCGGAAGTAACTATTTTTTGAGATTTTTACTACGAGAATGCATTTTTTTTAGAGTTTTTTCTAAAAATATAAATGTAGGATGTTATTCTGCACATTTTTTTTACACGACCTTATAGCTCGCTTGCTTTCCCCAAAATCGATCAAAACGTAAAACACCATAGAAGAACCCGGTTCAAAGCCATGTGGTGGATTCTACCGTGGGATTGGCGTGCGAAGCACGCAATGCATTGTGTATTGAAGATACTCCCAATACGGGGGTTGGCGTGCGAAGCACGCAATGTTTTGTGTGTTAAAGATACTCCCAATATGCGGAATGGCGTGTGATGCACGCAATGCATTGTGTATTGAAGATACTCCCAATATGCGGAATGGCGTGCGAACCATTTTGTAGCTATTCAGCACCGTCGTGAATAGACCTATTTTCCAAATTGTTGGTTGAAACCCTAAAACATAAGCCTATAAACTTAGTTTTGGAAATTTGCTCGACTTACGTCAGCGGTTCAGCTGCGTGGTCGAATTATTTTTTAATTACCCTGTACATGGAATATTTTTGTTTAAATTTATTTGCCCTGGTGTGATACACACCGGGGCCACTTTGATTCAGTGGTAATTGGTCAATAAATAATGCTTATGCTTGCACTCAAATGGTGACTTTGGCTTTGTTTGCTTTCAGATTATCTCACTACAATCATATGCAACCTGTAGTGCATAGACAAAAACATAGAACAGCCTAGAAATTATATCAAGGGAAGCTTGGTGCTAGAAAATACAGAGACTGTACACAAGAAACATTAAATGAGGCCATTGACGCAGTGAAGAAGAAAAGTTATCTGTGCTGGCAGCTTCAAAACAGTGTAAGACTTCCTATGGAAGTCATTTTAAATATACAAAAGTATGTTTAGCAAATACTGGTAATGCAACACATTCAAGTAAAACCTCTCGGGGTCAAAACCCAAATGATAACCCCATACCTAGTTCAAGTTTAAATGCTTGTGTCCCTCGACCAGAGCCTATTAAGCTTCTCCAAATCGGACATCCAACTGCATCCACAAAAGAAGAGGTGATAATGTTTGCTGAAAACTTTGCTACGGTAGCAGACTGGGGGTTTCCTATTGATACGTGCCAGAACAAATTCATTATTAAGGCATATCTTGAATGTTCAGGAAGAAACCTCACTTGTTTTAAAGTTATAGTTACTCCAGGTGATGACGGGGTTCTTAAAACACAATGAAGAAATCAAGTCAAGGATGTGTACCAACATAAAAAGAAGTCAAGCTGCGGTCTCACACAAAATTATAAGAGACTATTTCAAGAACCTAGAAGAGATCATCGATGAATTCCTCCAGGAAATATTATAAATTATGATTCGACAAAAGTTGCGATGAAGTTTTTGGACTCGCTGGTTTATTGGAAGAGGACGATGACGAGGAGCGCCCATCAGAAGTTAAGCCTGGAGTTTGGGTATTTGTAAACTATATTAAAAAGACAAGTCTTTTACACTTTGTTGGCCAAATAATTTGTGTCGATCAGAGTAACAAGTTATTTGTAGTCGGATTTGTTTGAAAAGTTACCGATACCGACAAAGTTTTTAAGTGGCCGTAGTATGTTGATGAGGATTCTATTCTTTTCGATGACGTTGTTATATTTTTAAACGAGCCCACATTGGACCGAAGGGAACATGTCATCTTCAGTCATAAGTTCCAAGGGCAAGCAGTAAAAGCCTTCAAGAATCTTCAGCTACAGCAGACTGGACGTCTGAAAGGGCGTTGCGACCCTTGCTTCTGGAGCATTTTCCCCGGATTTGGCCAACACCTACGGTAATTACTTGTTTTTATTCTAATTTTTTTCTCCATTTTTCTGAGTAGATTGCAAGTTTTTTTTTTTGTTTAACTTTGCAAAGTTCCAATTTTTCAAAATGGTACCTTACAAAATTCTTCCTAGCATGGACAGTTTTATGGATAGAAAATTGAAACTCATACAAATTACAGTAATCCTTCGACATTCGCGGAATTAGTATTCGCGGTTTTGATTATTCGCGGTCGCTAAAAAGAGAAAACAATACCGTATAAATAGCAATAAAGTACATGCAAAATTCATAAATAATTACTATAGTGTAGCACTGTAATTGTTATTGTACGAATTTAATAACATTGTATAAATACCACGTCGGCAAAACACTAGCAAATACAACAAAACATACAAGATGGGATTTCCCTACAACACACCTTTGCGTTAATACAAGTGGACTTGTGCAAATGAAGGTCAATGGCATCCTGTGATTTAGTTGGAGACATCAATTTAGTGTACAGCGAGTCAAATTAATTTTAAAGAATTCATTAAAATTACAGTAAAATATTTTGAAAGAAATTAAGTTTTTACTACGTTTTATCAATCGTAAGTCGTAACCAATATTTTCGCTACTGACAGCGAACGATATGACTTAAGTTCTAAAAATAGATAAACCCAGACAATGAAGGAGCAAGTAGGGATGGATAAAGGTACCGTTATGAGAGCAATGACCTTGAGGGGAGAGTGAGATGACAAACACAACTGTAGTCTACACTCCAAACAACTCGGCTCAAATACTAAACCTTTCAAGGACTTTTTTATCGCGTAAAGCCGGACACCGTATAACAAGTTCTGCCTGTATCTTGCGTAAATAAAATAATTATAGGTATTATTACATGTTTAAAAATTTTCTATATGTCAAGAACATAATCCCCCCTTTTCCTATAAAGATTTAGTTTTCGCTATTTACGGTAACTTGTCGGAACCTATCCCCCACGAATAGCGAGGGACTACTGTAATAGTAAACCCAGCTTTAGAATAGCACATAAAACAAAACCCTATTATTGTTAGTGGTTACAATGTTACAGGCTATTAAATATGGTTCTAGAAAGCAGCCCCAGGACTTTGATATTCCTACAAAAATATTTCTTTCTGATAAATTATTTGCTGTAAATTTTCTACATACACCACCCTAAAAAGAAAGTAACCTGCCCAATTTGTAATTTTTCATAGTCCTATCCCATTTACTTTCTCACTATACTATAGTAAAGAGAAAGTATAGTGATCACTATTGGGAGAATTTTCAATACACAATGCATTGCGTGCTTTGCATGCCAACCCCGCCGTATTATTGGAAGTATTTTCAATACATAATGCATTGCGTGTTTCGCATCCCAACCCCCGTATTGGGAGTATTTTCATTACACAATGCATTGCGTGCTTCGCATGCCAACCCCCATACTGGGAGTATTTTCAATACTCAGGGCATTTTGTAAAAAATTAAATAAATATATGTAAAATCAAATGGCACGTAGCAAGTGAAACATATTTTAGGGCTAATCTCTTTAAAGAAAAATACCTGACTATAGTTAATAATATACATACTTTTCTTTCCCTGAGAGCTAGGGGGGGGGGGGGGCGTGGCCCCCTCAGCCCATGGTTAGTATCGAAGGTTTAATCAAGGTTTCGAAATTTCATTTCAGATCCAAAAATGCGGTTACAGTCCATTCCACCCACCGTGGCGCCTGAGAATAAAGGGTCTCCTGCTGGCGGAATGGAGTATAAGGGAAAACCTCCAAGGACTAGAAATGTTAAACCCGAAAGCACTTTTGTTAGTTCAACTGTGACAAAACAATCAAACCTTGTTTCACAAAGAAACGAAAATAAAGAAAATGTAACTGTGGAATCTACCTGTGTGCTGTCAGGATTCATAGTGTTGTGTTTACTGTTTTCACTGAATGCACCTTGGACTTATTGTTCGTAAAAGTTTAACATTGGATCAAATTTATTTTCTTGAATTTTACCATTATTTTCTTTAATAAATCTTGCCCTTTAAATATATAACTATTATTATAAGACAACTTTGTGCCTGTTTCAAGCAAGCAGAGATACATTAATTGAATTCTGCAAAAACTTTTTATCTGGAATGAGTGATACATCGAAACACTTAGAACTATTTAAGTACGAAGTTACTCACAGGCAAACTTATCTTGACGAGTTTAACTTCAGTTTGCATAATATAAGCGAGTTAATAAATGGCGTGCGTGTCACCAAGCTCGCTGAAATGATCCTTGCTCGTCGGAATTTGTGTTCCAATTGAGAGCACCGGCTGTAACAAAACTTCAAAAAGTACACAATGTAAAAGTAGCTTTAACAGCTCTGACCACTGCAGGGTATGAATTTAGTGGAAATATCACAGACCAAGATATTGTAGACGGTCAGAGAGAAAAGACCCTGTCGCTAATATGGCGGTTACGAGAATTCGTTAAAAAATGAGCTGAAAAATTAATCATTTTGAAGTGGCGAGAAACAGAACTATCAAGAAAAGATAGAAGAGGTTTCTTCAACAGCTGCTAACACAATAAAAAAAAAACTAAGGATCAAAATTGACCGGACTTACTTTTTACAAGTTAGAGCGGCACTAATCAAAATACAGGCTTGGTGGAGACACCATAGACTAGCAAGGAATGACCGAAGAGATTCTGTGTTCTTAGCTAAAAAAACAGCTGCCTCAGAAATACAATGTTTTTATAGAAATTACTCATGAAAACTCAACACAGATTTTGTTGTTATTAAATAATCAAAAATAAGGTGTAATTTATGTTTCAGTTTTTAGGGATATGGAATCAACGTGCCTGCCGCCATCCTTTCTACCAAGGAAATGGATAGAGTGAGTAATGGTATGAATTTACTTTTTGTAAAATATATTATACTATTAAATTTATTTAATTAAATATTAGTTAAACTAAAATATGACACACAATTTGTAATTTGATGGAGCTCGCACAAGCTTAAAATTTTAAATACTACTACCAATGTTTCTGGAAAAAAACTGCCCGATTATTTACTCAAAAGAAATTTAAAGACAAAATGATTAATTATTTAACAGCTTCAAAATTGCTAATTTAACAATTCTTTTTTGAACGACATTTTTTAACTGCCATATCAGTGGCAGGGTTTTTCCTCTATTCCCATCTACAATATCTTTGTCAGTGATATTGCCACCGTATTCAAACCCTGCCGTGGTCAGAGCTGTTAAAGCTACTTCGATGTAGCCGGTACTCTCAATTGAGAACACAAATTGTATTTTGATGTAACTGGTACTCTTAATTGAGAACACAAATTGTATTTTGATTAGCCGGTACAGTCAATTGAGAACACAAATTGTATTTTGATTAGCCGGTACAGTCGATTGAGAACACAAATTGTATTTTGATTAGCCGGTACAGTCAATTGAGAACACAAATTGTATTTTGATTAGCCGGTACAGTCAATTGAGAACACAAATTGTATTTTGATAAGCCGGTACTCTCAATTGAGAACACAAATTGTATTTTGATTAGCCGGTACAGTCAATTGAGAACACAAATTGTATTTTGATGTAACTGGTACTCTCGATTGAGAACACAAATTGTATTTTGATTAGCCGGTACAGTCAATTGAGAACACAAATTGTATATTGATTACTACCGCTCTAACTTGTAAAAAGTAAGTCCGGTCAATTTTGGTATGTGTATTTTGATCCTTAGTTTTTTTTTATTGTGTTAGCAGCTGTTGAAGAAATCTCTTCTATCTTTTCTTGATAGTTCTGTTTCTCGCCACTTCAAAATGATTAATTTTTAGCTCATTTTTTAACGAATTCTCGTAACCGCCATATTAGCGACAGGGTCTTTTCTCTCTGACTGTCTACAATATCTTGGTCTGTGATATTTCCACTAAATTCATACCCTGCAGTGGTCAGAGCTGTTAAAGCTACTTTTACATTGTGTACTTTTTGAAGTTTTGATACAGCCGGTGCTCTCAATTGGAACACAAATTCCGGCGATCAAGGGTCATTTCAGCGAGCTTGGTGAAACGCACACCATCTCTTAACTCGCTTATATTATGCAAACTGAAGTTAAACTCGTCAAGATAAGTTTGCCTGTGAGTAACTTTGTACTTAAATAGTTCTAAGTGTTTCGATGTATCACTCATTCCAGATAAAAAGTTTTTGCAGAATTCAATTAAAATATCTCTGCTTGCTTGAAACAGGCACAAAGTTGTCTTATAATAATAGTTATATATTTAAAGGGCAAGATTTATTATAGAAAATAATGTTAAAATTCAAGAAAATAATTCGACCATGCAGCTGAACCGCTAACGTGAGTTGAACAAATTTCCAAAATTAAGTTTATAGGCCTATGTTTTTGGGTTTCAACCAACAATTTACTAAATTGGTCTCCTCACTACGATGCTGAATAGCTGCCTGTGTGTACGAAATATATTAGTAAAATTTGTTTGTGCCTAAGCCTCCAGCTTCGACTCACGGGCTCCTTCGTTACACCCACAGTGGAAAAACTCGCTTTGCGAGTTTGCACCTCGATCTTGTGGCCTTGGGTTATGAGCTTCGCTTCGCTCATGGCGTAAAAACTCGTCCGACAGCCACGGATGAGAAGATGCTCGCAAGGTAAAATCCACCAGGTGGTTTTGAACCGGGTCCTTTAATGGTATTTTACGTTTTGATTGATTTTGGGGGGGGGAAGCAGTGACCTATATAAGGTCGCGTAAAAAAACAAATTGTGCAGAATAACATCCTACATATATATTTATAGAAAAATCTAAAAAAATTAATTCTCGTAGGAAAAATTTCAAAACATAGTTACTTCCGGTCAAAAAACATGCTTCCGGATGTTGGATTTTTTTTGGCTAACGAACTCGTCCGAGCCACATAGACAACCAACACGTGTACCAAATTTGGACCAACGGACTTAAAATACGGCCGCTAGAGTGCGGACACATATATATGACTTTTAATGACACCCCAAAACGTGTTCTGGGGACCATGATCGCTAATATTAAAACCATTAAAAATCATATATATCAACTAAATATTGATGATTTCACTGCTAAATCAATTGAATGTTCGAAATCGAAACTAAACTGAATAAACAATTCTAGTCATTTTTTAATTTACCATCCATCGGATATTATTTCCATATCAATGTATTAAGTCTTGATTACATGTATTTAGAGGTTAACTAATAAAATAGCCTAAATGACGTACCTAGGCTATTTATTTTTTTGTATTAACCTAATGTGTTGAATAGTCTATTTTGTTAAATTATTATAGGATTTAACAAAATTAGGTGTTGTTTTTAAAATTAGTTGACTTAAATATCAAAGATAACAAAAACAAGAAAATTAAAATTGAAAATAATTCATTACTTAGATTCTTTACATACCACTCCATCAATATGAAATGTGTTAATTTTCCATATCTTGATTTTTGGTGTGAAAAATAGCGTTATATATGTCAAAAGATGCAGAAAGTCAACCAGAATAAACAAATGTTTGTTTTTTTGAATAGTCCCGTTATTTTTCAAATTATACAGGTCTAATTAATTCATATTTTTGTTAGTTCATATTAGGCAGAAAGATTATTGGTTTTGTTTATTTTGTAGTATGGCTTGAACATTATTAATTTAATTATGTTCAATGAACTCCTATAAAAGCGAGTGTACATACGTGAGTAACATTATAATATAACAACTGTTTTCACCCATCATCTGTATGTAACACTTAAACAAAACCTAACTAGATTATACTTTAGGGTGTTGATTATACAACTTCAATCAATAATTTAAAACTTGTGAAGTAGATTTTTTTAAATATGAGTTAAAGAACTATGCTGGCTAACACGATATAAGATTTGCTTTGAGGTTATAAAATGTATATAAATACAACCTTTTATTGTCAATATATTCATTTTTACAAATTTAAAAAAGAGATACTGATTCATTTAACTTTGGAAACATTAACCATAACATAAACATAATATTCAATTATTAATTTCTTCACTATAATATTAATAACTTCTAAATCATTTGATCTTTCAATATGAAATAAAAAGCCATTAAAAGACAGTATTTTTATCTTTATTTTGATATATAATAATTTTGTTTTAACAAACAGACTACAGCTTTATAATTTTACTTTCTCACTATACTATAGTATAGAGAAAGTATAGTGATCGCAAAAAATCAATGTTGAGATTTTTGTGGAAATATCCGTTTTGGGACTCCCTGAGTCCAAAAAAGTGGTTTTTACAAAATGTCTGTCTGTATGTATACAAAGCTAGAGAGAAAACTATGTGATCAATTTCGAACAAATTTGCACCAAACATGTCAATTAGGCCTGTATAGATGCACGAAAAAAGGTTTTAAAATTTTTTGAAAAACAACCCTTTTTTGGCCAAAAAATCAGTTATTATTTTTTTAATAAAAAAACGGCTCTAACGATTTTGATAAAATTTGGCTTATTTGTAGTCCTTAATGTACCCTACCATAAGCAAAAAACCGCATCTTTCAAAAAATATTTGTTTAGCTAATAATAATAATAATAACTCATTGTTGGCCAAAATAGGGTTGTTTTTCAAAACCTTTTTTCGTGCATCTATACAGGCCTAATTGACGTGTTTTTGCAAATTTGTTCGAAATCGATAGAATAGTTTTTTTAGCTAATAAAAAAATATTTATTACTTACTCTCCTCCTTTAATGTTGTATCCCCTCTCCTAATTTTAATACAATTATGAAGTTACAGTTTGGGGTTACATATGGGGGTTGGCGTGCGAAGCACGCAATGTATCGCGTAATTAAAATACTCCCAATACGGGGTTTGGCATGCAATGCACTGTGCGTCGGCGGCTTCTCCTAGTGTTCAGTGTCAAGCTCACATGTACGTCCTTAGCAGTGAACGTGTTAAAAGGGTTTAGATTCAAATCCCCTGTCCTAGTCTGACCCCTCCGCCCGAAAAGTTTTCCTGGCCACGGCCTTGTTCGAAACACTGAGATTTGAGATAGCCTACAGCTACTTGAACAACTTAGGCCTATACACTTTTTAAAGATATTTTGTCATTTTCTTTTGAGTTAATAATCAGGCAGTTTTTTCTCCAGAAACACTGGTAGTACATCTTAAAATTTAAGCTGGAAAATTTTAAGCTTGTGTGGAGTACATCAAGTTACAAAATTGTGTGTCATATTTTAGTTGAACTAATATTTAATTTAATAAATTTCATAATATATGTTTTGCAAAAAGTAAATTCATAGCATCACTCATTCTATGTTTATTTGTTCATTGTGTATAACATATATAATATATAGTATTATATTATAATAGCAAATATAATCTATAGTAATTATTATAGAATTGTTTATTTGTCACTATTTGGGTATAAAATAAAATTTGTACTTTTTATTACTAATAACAAAAAATCCTAAAAATATAAATAATTTATTATTTGAATTAAGTTATAAGAAACTGATTTTAAATACAGGAAATGTCCAAATGTAACACTTTTTAAAGTTTATGTATATTTCAATATTATGTGTACTGTAGGCCTACCATATTTAATAAATTAGGAGTAAGATTTGAGATTTTGTTTGCCTTGCAAATTAGATTAAGACATTTCATTTTAATAACCTATTCAAATAAAAATACGTAATTGTTTTTAATAATAATGATAGTTGTAAATAATAAAGATCACTTTGTCTCATGGTTTCCAAGTCACTTTGAATATAAATGTATGTAGGATAATATAATAATATTACCTGTTACTGATCCGTCCTGTAACTAATTGGTTAGACTTGTCGATTTAACCCTTGCCACTCGAGTGTCGGGGCAGCCCCGCACCCTACTAATCCGCACGAACTCCTATGTCGGGCGAGCCTCGAACTCGCTATGACAACGTTCTTTGATTGCATTTGAACGGACGTAGTTACTTTGATGACCGCTATTGTTGAAGTTTGAGATGTGCTGCTATCGATTTTTTAGAACCATTTGAGTTCAGTTTCTGTGGTAAATAAATCTTAGAAAATGTACTGTTTGCCGTCTTTGGCCGCTCTGTAAACAGCTGTCTGCTCTCGCCGTTGTTTGGTTCCTACTTACCACGCAGTGTTTTAGTAAGCTTACGCGTTGTTTAGTTTTGTTGTACTAGGTTATCGTGTGTAATTTCACAGTTTATTTTTTCATATTGTTCTTTTTACAATAATGATTGTTGTGAAATAAAATGAACGAAGACGACGGCAGTTTGTTACAAAATGTAGGGAGTGGAGATAGAACTTTTGTTTTGAACCTGAGCGATTCCAATATTACCAATAAGTTTTGAAAAAGCTTTACTTACTAGTTTTGACCTAAATAATATTCGTTTTGGGTCCCCCTGAACCTAAAAAAGTGGTTTTCGGCGTGATGTCTGTGTGTCTGTGTGGATGTTATCAGACCTAGAGCCTAAACCAGTCGTCCGATTTTGATGAAATTTGGTATGGAGGTACTAATTCAGGGTATCTCCAGGCGTTTTTTCATTTTTGTGCATTTTTTATTTTAAGGGTAATTTCCCATAAAAATCCTTAAAATCACGGAAAAATCAACTTTTCTCAAAAACGGCTCTAACGATTTTGATTAAAATTTTATAGTTTATTAGGGACCTAAAGTACTATGAACTATAAAATTTTAATCAAAATCGTTCGAGCCGTTTTTGAGAAAAGTTGGTTTTTCCGTTTTTTATGGGAAAATTACTCTTCAAAATAAAAAAATTAAGTTCCTATAATGAGGGAGAAAGTATGTGTAAGTTTCCTGATACCGTTTATTTTATTATGAATTATTCTGTCTAAAACATTTTGTAAACCACTTAATTTTGTTTGTAAGGATAGAGACAACAAATATAGGTCTTCACATTGAAAATGTGTCAAAAATACTTGTTTTTTGTTACAAATTTCTATTTTTGTCAATAAATCAAAAGTATAAAAATATACTTGAAAATAAAAATATATGTTTTATTTCATACCAATCTATACTTTAGTCATAGAAGAAACTAAAAAAAAAAAAATCAGTCATTTAGAACTGACAGAAATACTTTTTTTTGGACTAAACAAATTACAGTGCAATATTCGCTCAAAATTAAATGGAGCTAATAGCAACACTAGATCCTCAGTAATTGGAGTGGAAAGGGTTAATAATTGTCGTGACACCAAATTGTTTAAGGGTCGGCTCTAGCTGTCGGCCATGTTGGTTGACACTCCATAAGACCAATGTTAAATTAAAATCCATATTTTTCCTTTATTTTTGATCGGATAATTATGAACGATATGTCATTTTAAAGCTATGGCCAATACGCATGCAAATGGCTTTTCCAAAATTAAGAAAAACGTTTTGTTTAATATTTATTAACAATTTAAAAAATTCCAGGCGATGATAACCACCCAGGTTTTTCGCCTTTAAACCCAAAAAAAAAAATTAAAAATATTAATTTTTAATAATTTTTTATGTTGTCACTATTAGTTATAGCGAAAAAGTACCAAGCCATTTGCATGAAGAATTTCGTCCCCAAGAGTTTGGTATTTTTTTGAAAACGCTATTTGAACAATTGCGGGTTTTAAATGGATTTAGGCTGAGCAATGTCCGTGTAACCTACCGCCGCTATAGGGTGACTTTAAATATTTTTTTACGATGTAACTATTAATTATAGCGAAAAATTATCAAGCCATTCGGATGAAGAATTTTGTCCCCAAGAGTTTGGTATTTTTTTGAAAACGCTATTTGAACAATTTCGGGTTTTAAATGGATTTAGGATGAGCAATGTCCGCGTAACCTACCGCCGCTACGCTGGAGTCGCAGGTTGCTTTCTGTTTTACTAGAGCCGACCCTTAACCCTAGAACCGGCGGCTTTAACAAAAATGGATTTTTTGGCGTGTGCAAGCATTTTTTCAAAAATTCACCAAAAATAGTAAATGAACCCCAATCCAAAAGTGTTCCGTAGCTTTTTTGTAGAGAAAGGTTCAAAGAATTTGTAAATGCCAGTACAAAAATTATAGATGTAAAATTTACACAGTTATTAGCTCAAGAAACAAAAAATGTTCAGTTACAAAAAATAAAAGTTCAACTTTAGGTCTGCATAAAAAGTAGTAAACATTTTTTGTAATTTTTTCCATAAATGTAAAAAAGTTTCGTAATTTAGTTCTAAATAGAACTGTATAAAAACATTTATCAATTTCAAATTTCTTATTTTGGTTACGCCAGTTTTTATGTTCCAACTACAAGGGTGCTAACAAAACTTGGCCTGGCTTAAAACGTAATTTATTAATATTTTATTTGACCAAAAATGACATATTATTATAACAAAGTGTAGAGAATAAATCAAAGAAAAGAACGATATACTTGTCTTTTTTTAGTTCACTAAAGTGTTTGAAATATCTTTAGTTGAATAACAAAATGAGGTCAATCAAATAAAACTTAACGCGTCTAAAGGAAACAAAATGTCCGTTGGGATTTACCGTGGGAATCAAATGGGGCAGACAGAACAACCATTCGACCGCTGTAATTCACAAAAACCTTGTACTCTCCACCGCTCTTTGACTAAAAGTAGAACAGGTTATATCCAGTTTAGTTCACATCGAATGAAAGCTACAAGTTTTCTCTACAGAATTGTATAAAGAAATCTGTAAAAACATATGGGATTGTGGGCGTTATCTAAATTGACAAATTGTGCTGTTTCATTGGTTTCAAAACTGTCCAATCGCAAGGGTTTACAGAAAGCTTAGTCATTCAAATTGTATAGTAGTGACATCTGATTGCAAGGCATCATTAGATAGATCAAATCTTGACGAATCCAATGGTACCATTATATTTTTGATCAAAATATTCCTGTAGATGGTCTGAGACGTTGAATAAATGGGAAATAACAGTACAATTATATTCGAATCCACGCGTGGAATCAGGTTTACAGAAATCTACAATTTTAAAACGACGATTACATATGTAAATATACGTTTTAGAAAGAAATTGTAAATACAAAAATTAAAGTTTGAAACATTACCTTTGGTGTTTATCTTTTTGAGATTTAAAGATTTTTAGTGGGTCAAATATTCAATACAATCACTCGTTACAAATGTGTTGGAGTGACGGTACATTATGTACCGTCTGCAGGTTCTAGGGTTAACACAACAGTTGGCTTAGTTTTTACTGTATTTCAACAAAATGTCACGAAACCTAAAGTCATGATTTGAATGAACCTTTTACACAGGTATAGGTTTGATTTTGCATATTTATATTGCATTTTATCCAGGATTTGTTTTGGATAAAACTATTTAAAACAAGGTTGGTGAATAGAACACTTAGTTTCATTGCTGCACTCGCTTTACCGGGGACTTATTATTGAGGAGAGTTATCGCAAACCAACAAGAATAAGGACTGCGCTTCAACCTTGCGAGCTCGGATTTTATGGACCGCTTCGCTTTGCTCGCAAGTTTGCAATCCGGCTGTCAGGCTAGAGAATCAGAAGCTGCCCCCCCTTCCGTGGATTTGAACCAGGTACTCATATGGTATTTTACATATTGATCAATTTTGGGGAAACCAGACAATAATGGCTATACGGTAATGTTGTAAACAAAATGTGCAGAGTAATCCCCTGTATTAATTTTTTTTAGACAAAACCTCCAAAAAGTTTCATTATAGTATGAAAAATCTTTATTTCCAGTCAAAAAGCACGATTCCGCTTGTGGAAATTTTTTGGCTGACGAATTTGACCGAGCAACTTAGAACACCAATATGTGTACCAAATCGGATATAAAATACAGCCGTTAAAGGAGCTAACACGTATAAAATGTTTAATGACACCCCATAATACGTTCCGAGGACCATGGTCGGAGCTCACCGACCACTCCAGACCTTAGGTCTCACCATAAGAGTCGCTGCAATAGCTCATCTTTCCTACGGAAATTCACTAATAATTAGCACCAAGGATATAAAATAAACTCGCAAACAAATAAATCATACATTGAAATTATTATTTTACTAATTTACAATATTTCCAAATAGTGTTGCGAAATATAATCAATAATTATTTACAATATACTTTATATAATAATTTTACTTCGCTGACAGTTGAAATTAAAAATTAAGGACAACGACAATTCATTACAAACAAAACAAAAAAAGTAGTTGGCAGTGATTCTTGCTTTTAAGAACAAAATATATAGTACATTTCCTTTGATATACAATACTATCATATAAATAAACAGGCACCTTTTCATTTTTTGAACATTTACGAATCGACATTATAAAATGACCGCTCAAAGACAAATTAGTTTAAAATAATCATTTAACATTATAACAAAACACAGTCCACATTCAAAAGAGATACAAAAGAAGGAAATACTTAAAAGTTAAAAGACAGATCGTGGCAGTATTTTTTTGCAAAAATATTGTAAAAACAAAACTAACCAAAGTATATGAATTTTTTGGTGAATAGATATAAACCAAAAGTAATGCACATTCCCTTTGATAAATCAGCTGGTAAGATATACAAAGATGTAATAGCAAAAAGAACCATAATTGTGATAAAGGATATACACCGTTCATACTGCTTCATTGTGAAAGACATGATTTTCAAATGAAATTGCAATTTGAAGTGATAATTTTAAATGTACACAGAAAAGATTTCCATATTGGAATTGAAATATATATAGGCGACTATAAACCCAAAAGTAAAAAGTCCCGAAGATATGGTCTAAGGCAGTGGCGGATTACAAGCTCAGCATCCCCTAGGCGCTTATCAATTCGGGACCCCCATTTGCAATTAAAATAGGAAAACACCGGGCTGATGAAATTTGTGTAAAGCCGCGGTCACACTAGGCTGTTTAGCAGACGCTGGTAAAATCGCCAGCAAGCGGCGTAGACCGACCCAGAACCAGCAGCTGCATAATGCCAGCGGACTAGTATTTCCAGCCGCCGGTTCTGGGTCAGACTATGCTGTCTGCTGGCGATTTTACCAGCGGCTGCTAAACAGCCTAGTGCGACCGCGGTTTAAGCTACGACATTAATTGGTAAAACGTCGTTTTAAGCCTATAACTGGTTATCATGACAGTCTTTTTTCGTGCTACAAGCACTTTTTTTTAAGTTCACCAAATATTGTAATTATATCCCAATCCAAAAGTGTTTAATATATTTTTTCGCGGCAAAAGGTTCAAAGATGCAAATACAAATTTGTTTGGTGTAAAACTTTAAAAAAAGTTGTTAGCTCGGGAAGCGGAAAATGTTGAGTAACGGGAAAAATCCACTTTATGCATACATTGCAAATAGTAAAATAATTTTGTAACTTTTTTCTAAATTAACAAAAGTATCGTAATTTAGTTCTGAACAGAACTGTATAAAAACTAATATCAATTTAAAAAAAATTGTTTTAGTACAAAAAAATCAGTTTTTTTCTACCTACTGCACGACCACTACTAAAACAAACGAGCAGATCGTGCTCAAATTCGTATGAATTTTGCAAAAATCAATGGGCTCCTTGGAGCTTGCGACCTTTGAAATTTTACCATTTGCTTTTTTGTGACCTATTTTGGAGTTTCACCAAGCACCAACCGTTATATTAAAAATAAAAAATTCTGCCCGCACTGATGATTTATGTTTTAATCCCCAATACGATTGAATATTTAAAATTCAGAAAAATTTAGATCAACCATCCAACCCCAAAAGAAACTAAAATTTACACAGATCCTGTTCGTACTCTGTGCACAAATTGTTTTGTAAGGAGTATATAACTTTTGGTTCACTCTGTTGACCAACAACTAAGACAGAGCATACACTTGAAAGGTGAGATCAACTACATCTATTTCCTGACCAATGACAATTATCATATAAATACAAAGAGTAACTAAGGCAGCTTTATATTTTTGTACTTTTCATAGAATAGACCGCACAAACAACTAACTATTGTATTAAAAAATCTGTGTTTATTCGGGCAATCAGGTAATATGTCATATAAAGTCTAACTAGTTTCCTTCAAACTACTTTTAAAATGTTACCACTTATGATGGTTTGTACAGATAATTAAAAAAAAAAAAGTGAAAATTATTATAGTGTACTTCACGCACGTAGAAGGAACACAAATTTAATAGTACTTTAACATGTTTTCAAATAGAAGTGACAACTTGATTTGATAGAGGAAGACCAAGAAAGAAAAAAAGAGAAATTAGTTATAAATACAACAAATGGATGAATGTATAACTAAAACGTTGAAAACAATATTACAAAATAATCATCTTAAAACGACCAAGTCCAGATTTAATTTGAACCAAATGCAAACATTATTGTGCGGTAATACATCAATGTTTCCAAGTCTTAAAACATTTATTACAATAAATATACACTCCTGACGAGCAATGTTCCCCAAAAAGACAGTTTTTTTTATTTTCTTAATTTTGTATATTAATATCCAAACAAATAACTATTAAAAACTAGGCAGTGTCTTACAATCACTTTATACAGTTTGTAAGTTATAATTAAAAAAATAAAAATGACGTGCAAAACAAATCAACTTTAGGCCAGTTTGTAGTTTCTTTCCTTAATTTCGGTCTGTATAATGTATTTCTTACCAGAAGTAGTAAATAATAAGGGTTCGAAAGAGAAAAAAATTCTACAAAGAAGCAAATACATTACGTGTATCTCTACAGAGATAGGCATTTACTTTTCCCACAGCTTCTTTCGCAAACTAAACTACATCTGTTCAGCGTCAAGTAATTATACCACTTTGCTTTACCCTAGGGTAAAGTAAACAGCTGATGTAGGCTACGTTTTGAACATTTCGATTGTTGTGCTGCTCTTGGTGGCACACATGTGAATTACAATACTATATGGAATATACAAAACGTCCGTCAACTAGATCGTAATGTTAACACGTTTTGTTTAGTAAAACAGATCTTTTTTAAAACTAATACGCTGATTTAAAATGCAGCTGTAGAATAAACGTTGTGTGTACTACGGGGTGCAAAGTTTACTTGGTCACCCTCAATAAACTAATTGTAGCTGCGCCTCGGGCATCAAATGTTTATTTTGCGCGACAAACTCAATTTTGCACCCTTGATACACAAATAACTATTGCCTATATTATGCGAATGCTCTTCGTTATCCAGACGATGATAACCACCCAGGTTTGTCGCCTTTAAAAAAATATATATATATATATGGTTTTAGATCTTCTGATTAAGCCGAACACGATGCTACGAACACTCGCTCCAATGTTGGACCGAACGTTTGAGACATAAGTTTGACAGATGGTACAGCGAATGTTCTTGCTACACGGTGAATCGAATGTTTGATCCAATACTTAAGAAAACAGTTTGGTACAAACGTTTGTCCAGTTGCAAAAACGGACGAGGATGATAGTCTATAATAATATATCTTTTAATTGGGTACTTGTGTATTATACGGACCTCACATATAATTGTGTTCAATGTCTGGCGCGCGTGTGTCACTGCGTGTCCGATGCCGGCGTAACTTTACTATTCGACCCTAGCCTAATATTTTTGCAGACAACGACGTTGTTTTACATTCTACTGTTAAATGTTGAATACAGGTAAACATACTGTGACTAAATAGGTTATGTTAGAACCTTTTAGGTATTTTTTTTAATTATTATTTTTGCACTTAATTATTATTATTGTTGCCATAGGTTAGCCTAGGGTTGGATGGCAACAGAAATGCAAAAATAATAATTAAAAAAATACCTAAAAGGTTCTAACCTAACCTATTTAGTCACAGTATGTTTACCCGTATTCATACATGGGGTCCGTATAATAGACAAGTACCTTTAATTGTACACATTTAACGAGTAAAAAATCCCCAGATCATATTTAGGCAGGTCAAAATAAAATCTGTTTTTAAATAGCAATTTTTTAAATGTATATTATTAAATTAATGTACCTATAATTTTTCAAGAAATCATCAAATAATAAATCAATGAAATATAAACTGTAGCCTACTTAAACTAATTGTGAAATATAAATGAATAATATTACTGATAAAAAACTAAACGCAAAGATAAACCTAAACAAGACGAGTCTTTGGTGGGAATGGAGAGTAAATAGTGCTCCATATGAACGAGTCGAACATTTCCTTTTTTTCAAACATTTTGGAGGCATCCCTTCGACTCGGTCCAAGAATACCGACATTGGCCGGAACATGGTCAAATTCGAACGTTCGACTCTCGCCATTGGAAGGTGTTCGTAGCATCGTGTGGAGCCGGCTTTATTTCATCTTTTGTTTTTTCCTCTCCATTTCAAACAAAGTTTCAATACATTTATAAAGAATAACACAAATAATTTTGTTGAACGTGCTGACCAAAGCCACAACCCTGTGGTTATCAGTAACGGAAACTAAACAACAAAGCTTAGTGACAATGGAGAAGAGAAATAGATTGACTATAATTAATTTTATTTAAGATTTACACGACTGATTCCTTTACAATAATTTCTAGGAACTAATGATACAGTTGTTTTTTTAGAACCGTCTCAAATGAAACATTACAAACCTGTAAATGTTTTTTTTTTATTAAATCAAAAATTAAAACTTTTAGTTTAAACTTAAACAAAAATAGTGTATTCATTTGGCAGTGTTAAATCTATTAATGATAGTTAATATCACAATAAGACTGTCACAGGTGCTCAGTCTCTTACAAGATCACAATTCGTCTCGCATCTAATGGCTTCCAGTGTTTGGTTAATTTTGTACACTCAAATACCTGTTGAAATTATCAGAAAACAGTGTATTTAAGGCTTTGTAAAAAGCACACACCACGAAGAAATAAATTACAATAAACACACGTGAACAATTCATGACGAAACAAAGAATAAGTTATACGTAGCGTTCGATTACTCTTTTCTGTACAATTATGTTACAAAACTTCATTGAGCCAAACATTTTGTCAGTGTAGATAAATTGTATTTTGTTCAAAACTCAACGACAACTTTGATTTGTTTAAGTTATAAATTCATATATACTTTTTTTATATGTACATTTTGTTTATAACGTAAAATTCTTCGAACTATTTATTTTATGCCTGGTGTAATACATTATGTACATGATAAAGGAACCTACGGTCATAACAGCTTAAAAAAAAAAAATACACCAATGGAAGTAAACATCTTGCCTTCTTATAGATAAAACTAATTATTAAATATATTTATGTATGGCCAATTTTATATTCCTTCATTTTACTGTGTTCTTCTTACACATTTCTAATTTTCATATCAAATTTATAATAATAAATCTATAAAATGTATTAATACAACAAACTAATTATTTATTGATAAGTAAAGAAATTAATAACATAATAAATATAAACTTTTAAGTGATACCGATTGAAAATTCATTCAACCGTCATTTGATTTGGTGTTATAATAATATTCAATTATTATGCCGATGTAATTTTATATCATATTATGTACAATTATAATGAGATCATTATAGGTTAATTATAATTATAAACATTGAACATTCCAATGTATTTAGAAGACAAACAAAAAATTAATTTACAATACTGTCTATTGAACATGATATGGAAATGGCATTCCGTTTTGAGCTAAATTCGACATTTAGAAATGAAAACCGCCAAATTTGCAAACTCAAAAAAAAATTAACGTTTTTAACTTTATTTTAAGAGATCTCTCAAGAAAGCCGTGGGTTTCTTAGTACGATATTTATATAAGTCTTGATTTAGCTTAATAACATAAATAACTTAAAACTATTACATAAATAAAATGTTTTTAGTAATATACATTTAGTGTAATTAAATTTTATAATCTAACTATACAGAATAGAATCCCCAGGCTTCCTAAAGACTTGTAATTCTCACCATTTGCCGTATCGCACAATTTTCTAAAATCATTCCGAGTTATTTACTAAAATATAATCAGTGTAAATAAAGTATTTACATTTATAAAATACAGTTCGACATAACCATCCAAGTACCGCTCTTGCATGTTATGCGATTTTATATTTATCACACTTTATAAAATATATTGCTGTAAAATAAATGTCTTAAAACTATTAACACGATAAATAATAAGGCTTTCATAAGACATGTTCTACACATTTTGTTTGTAGGCTTAATGATCGGATGTATTTTCTACAAAACATAGCAGTCCAACACCGTCAAATTGACTTTCCAAACAGTTGATAAGTTATATTGCGTTGAACACTTCACACCTTACTGCAATAAGAAAACACACAAACAAATGTAATGGTTGAAAAGTAACACTGCAATACACTATACATACATATACAAATAAACAATAGATGAAAAAGGTATGAAACAATTGAAATTTCAAATACCCTGCAGATATCACTCTTACCAGTAAATTTATATTTGTATTACTAGTCCACATGGGCAGAGGGGTTCCACTCCCCCACCCCAGCTCCCAGGGAAAGGAAAATATGTATATTGTTAATTATAGTCAGGTATTTTTTCTTTAAAGAGATTAGCACTAAAATATGTTTTCTGCCGTTTGATTTTACATAAACCCATTTTATTTTTTACAAGTGTTCAAGCATGAGCTGCAATGCACTGTGTATTGAAAATACTCCAAAAATGGGGGTTGGCGTGCGAAGCCCGCAATGCTCTATGTATTGAAAATACTCCCAATGTGGAGGTTAGCATGCGAAGCACGCAATGCTCTGTGTATTGAATATACTCCCAATATGGAGGTTGGTGTGGAAAGCCCGCAATGCATTGAGTATTGAAAATACTCCTAATATGGGGGTTGGCTTGCGAAGCCATGCACTATGAATTGAAAATACTCCCAATATGGGGGTTGGCGTGCGAAGCCCACAATGCATCGCGTATTGAAAATACTCCCATACGGAGCTTACCTTGCGAAGCCCGCAATGCAGTGTGTATTGAAAATACACCTAATACGAGGGTTGGCGTGCAATGCACTGTGCGTCAGCCGCTTCTCATAGTGTTCAGTGTCAAGCTCACATGTGCGTCCCCATACCCGGTCTAGCCATCCCTTGGAAAATATCATATGGGCGCCCATGCTAGTCCAGTCAATGGGCGTGTAGAGGGAAATGGAAGGAACACAATTTTTGACTTTGGGACATAGTTTGGACTAGTTAGGCGGTAAACATACTAAAAGTCCCCACTCCTAGCGTAGAATTCCCCTCTTTTTTACTTATACGTCGAAAACTATGCGTCTTAGCGATAAGACTATTCTATACAAAATTAAAGCTCTCAAAATATGCTACAAGATTGAACCTAATAATTTTGTTTGCTATTTCGCATAGTTTCCGAGATATTCACGCTCAAAATTTGCTTATTTTTGAAAAATAAATTCTTTCTCGTGTTTTTTGCCTTATTTGGCTAGCTAACTTTTCAGCCTTGTCTTACGAAAATGTTACAAGGAACTAAGTTGTAGAACGTTAAATCTCCTTCAAGAATATTATATGATATTTGAGAATATTATATAACAATTTAAGCCACAAGGTAAGTTTAAATTATTACAGGTTATCTAATTAATTTCAGTATTACATTTTTACGATTTTAAATGAATTGTGGAAACTATGCACACAGATTAAGAGTTTATTATATAGTATAAAAGACTACTGAACATACCTCGCTAACATTTCCTCAGTTTGGTAGGTGTCAACTTACGACAGAGTGCAAGACAAAATGATCAAACACCTGAATTAAGTCGGACATTCTGTATTCTTCGAGACACACAAAGCCTTCAAGAGAAGGTGCTTGCTTCCGTGCACAATCCATACAATGCACTACGTGCCTCTTCTCTTGTTCTCTGATAAATAAAATATTGAAAACTTCCACCTGAAATAAAAAGAGAATCATATGTTTACAATAATACCAAGGGTCTTTCAATAAATCATTAAATCGTCAATCGGTAAAAAAGAAATTGAGGTTAAGAGTTCATTGGGTTAGTTGAAGTAAGATCTATAGTATAAACTGACTCTCATTGTGATCTAGCAAGAAACAAACGAGTTACTAATTTGCCCAAAGTTTTAACTGCAGACTGGACTTATTTTTATTCAGTTTAACAAGGTTCTAACTGCTTTGTTAGCAGCTGTTTTCAGAACCACAGCTGTTCTTGTTAGTTTTAGCGCATTGTTGTATTGTTTCAGGAGTTTTATTTCACTGAGGTTATAAGTTCTAATTTATATAAAAGGCATTTATAGGCATTTCCATACATGCCTGTCCAGGATCGAAAATACTACAGAGTTATTCTTCATCTTTAAATTTAAAAAGCAATTTTAAATGGCTTTAGATATACTTTATAATATTTGACAGAAAAAATAAACAAAATGAGTAAAATATGTTGAAACTGTAAGTTCATAATAAAACGTTTGACTAAAATCTAGGATATTAGTTTGACAAGGATCTAATGTCAGTTAGAAGCTTGACATAGTGAAGATGGACAATTTCACTATGACAAGGTTCTAACTGCATTTTGGGGTATTTTTTTCATAGAAAAGTGTATAACATTTCAGTAGAAAATACTAAAGCTTATAGAAATGGCCTCTATAATAGTGGGTAATAAATATATATTCAATAATATTCATGGTATAAACATTTCGATCTTTGAAATCGATTTACTCAAAACTATATATAGATCAGTTAGAACCTTGTCAAACCAATGCGACAAGCAGCAGTCTACTGAGTCATGATGTTTCCGAAAAACAAACGATTTTCAGTGATCCCTACGCTAATAAAGTAATAATAATAAAATTAATAAAAGTATATCTATTCGCGTAATCACTGATTGTTATTTCTATAATTTTACTTTTGAATTAAAAAAAAATATCTTATGGTCAACATATAGTAATATACAAATTTGCATGAGTTAACAAATTTAAATCCTTCACATTGTTTTCAATTACCAATAAACATACATTTTTCTGAATCTAGCCAATACTGAAACGTCTATTCTGCACTATACTTACTTCACACTGTCCACAATAATGCGAAGCTTCATTCTTGCCTCTTCCGTGAAAACGTACTTCAACTCCTCGAGCTTTTACAAACTCCAAGATCATAGCACAATGTTTTAAAGTTCGGAGTAAACAATTTCTAAAAAAAAAAGAAGCAAATAAAATTTTAATGCACCGCATAAAATAATTTATGAATTTATTACAAGACTAGGGGGCCAACGCCATTGGAACCTTCTATACACATAATCATGTAATGTTTTCTTTATAATAAAGATGTAGGATTAATAATAACCCCAAAGGCAAGAATGTAAATACTGTCAAATGTTCGTATCAAATTATTTCGTATATTTTAACAGCAGTTATAATAAAGGTTAAAAGAACCAGCAAGGCTCAGATCTACACTTAAATAAAAACCTAACCTAAAACTTAAAAATACAAATAATTGCTTCAAAGTTTGAAATCAGTTGTTAATGGAAATATTGGAACAAACAGCTGTTTTATCTGTTATTTTATTCAATTGGTTGCTATGGTAATAAATGTAAATATATGTGTTGGTTGATCAGTCTAAAATAAGATTTTTTTTCCGACTAAATTTACAAATATTGAAGGAAAAAATGTTTTTATCAAAATGAATTACAGCCTATGTTACTGTAGGGATAGTGTAGCTTTTTATTAATAAAACTATTGTTTCAATCAGTTCAGTAGTTCCAGAGATTACCCCCTACGTACATACTACAAACAAATTTTACCTCTATAATATTAGTAGAGATAAACCAAAATACATCTGAGAAATACTTACTTGATGAGATCAAACAGTTTTGGATCGGAAACTTTAATATTTCTCGCCAAGTTCCAAGACAGATGTACCATAGGTACTATACTCTTAAAACTTTGTAATTTGTTCCACTCGTAACGTTCAATAGCAAGCTGGTACTGCCTCGCAGTTAAAGGTCCGACATTCCATGCGATGTTGTTACACCATCCAATTGCTTGTACCCAATGGACACAACCTAAAAAAATTGCCTTTAGTTATTCACTAAACAACTCTCAACAAATTTCCTTCAAATACTCACTACTACATAACTAAAAAAAATAACCTTCAATTACTCACTACATAACTCTAAAAAATGTATGAAATATTAATTGATTAAAATCACAATTTCTTTTCAATGGACATACGATATATTCCAAACTTTGGACATGAACTCCAATTTTCAAAATCTTTTCAGGATTTTTAAAACTTGAAATTTTGGCAAGAGTTTGACAAAAATAATGCGAAATTAATCAATGTTTCTTATAAAAATAACTTCAAGTGGCAAGTGCCCCACACTGAAATATGTTGCAATATTGATTGCAAAAAAAACAACAGGAATCCGATAATATGGTTGAATGTGACAAAAAAAATTTTTGCATGCCTGCATGTCCATATTTTTTTTTTTTATTTATTTATTTGAACCAGTAAGAATATTACATATGTATTTTTATTATACAGTAGTAATTCCTACAGAGGTATGAAAATACCTGTGCGTAGAAAACTGGCACATTACATGCTAATTAAACTATAAACTAAGAATATAAAATATATCAAGCAATTTAAAATTACAATTTCTTTTCAATGGACATACGATATATTCCAAACTTTGGAATATTGTCGTCAAATATTTATTAGTGTGGATGAGGTAATTGGCAGAACTATATATCTCACCTGAGTTCACCCAGACAAGATCTCCCGGCCGTTGTAAGAATCTATATACAGGTACATTCTCTTCATACAAGTCTTCTAAGGCAGGCCACCATGACCCATGAAGGTAATTTAGACTATTTCTGAAACAATCCCGGTTCCTTTATTAAAAATATTCAGACATACCAAAATTATACTGCGAACACTTCTGTAACATCAGTAGTTCTTACATTTCCTAAACTGGTTTATAAAAAAAATACTCTACTGTAAAAAAAGTTCTATAGAATATACTATATTACTGAAGTTATCCTTCAGGAGGACGCTAGGGCGGCAAATTGGCCGGCTTTTCACTAAAAACGATCTTACATAGACAAAGACAATTCGCAAAGCAATGGAACGCACAGGTAATCTCTAATTACAACATAAACATCCCAGAGGGCAAACGGGAGCTACCTAGAGCTCGTAAATAAGTGTCAAAGATGACGAGGTCGACGTTTCATCCGAAGAACGGCCAACTTGCCGCTCAGCGCCCTACCATGTGTGGAAATATTTTTGGCTTTGAATGTAAAATGTAAGTATTAGTATTTGCCGATTTTATTACTTACAAGAAGTACCTAGGTAATTCATTTTCGTATGCAGTTATAAGGGTAAGTAGGTTCGTTTACTTTTTGTTCTCTTTCTTTTTTATTTTTGGACCTCAATGTAAAATGTAAGAATACATTTGTTGTAATTTCGTCTATTTATCTCGGTCTTTATTTTTTATTTACTGTCCTTGCTTTAATCAAACTCGGACTTTCGTTTTCATAAAAGGATGATTCCGAAAGCATGGAATCGGATGAGTTCGGAAATTTTTCGAAACATCCCGAGTACTTTAATAATCGGAACCACTGAGAACAGATATACAGGACAGTCTCGCTAATCCGGACTTGATGGGACCGGACCCTGTCCGGATTAGTGAAAGTCCGGATAGACGGAAAAAGCCTAAAAAATGCATAAAATGTATACCGTTTGTGTTTTTAGTGAGAAAACGTATTAAAACTGGTGTTATGGTAATACAGTAAATATCAGCGACCACAGAATAGACTGGTCAAGTCGAACGCAAGAGTGAAGCCAGTTTTAGAGTCAAATACTCACACAATATGGCGGATGCAAGTCGCGAGCCGAAGGCCGGCCGCCCGTACATGTTGCCACATTACCCGCGAAACGAAGCTCGTGTTCTAACTGTTGTATGATAAAAACTACAATAGCCAATTTTTTCAAAAAATACTTTTCAGAAAATGTAGCTTTTCCGCTAAATTTTTCTCACTTGCATAACGCACCTGCCCAAAAAAAAAAATTTCTCTCAATGCAACTTTTTGATGTCACGAATAAAAAAGTAGACAGACAGTCTGCAGTCAAGTATAGTGGCGGTATAGTGGTGAAGTGAGTCACTTCCTTGAAATACTGTGGGACAAAAGATAAAATTGGCCAACCCTTTCTATCCTCGTCCGAGCTTTCTCTTCACGCTAAAAATAGCCAAGGACAAAATAAACCCTTAACTATTTTCGCACTCGGCAAACAACAATTGCGTGTACTGTACCCAGTAAAATACTGCAATTTATATTATATATTTTTTTTAGGGCCGTCCGGATTAGCCGGACATCCGGATTATCGGAGACCGGATTAGCGAGACTGTACTGTACTTACAGGCTATAAAAGTTATATTATTCGAAAGCGGCCAAAATGCCGTCCTGCGCCCGTCGGTTATTGACAAATTAAAATTGATTTCAGACAGATTGTGTTATATTTTAACAGGGTTATATTTCAAGGGATTACAACAGCTTCAAGATTTATTACAAAACACCATGGGCAGGTTGTTATTTTATTAAAGTTTTAGGGTGTTCATTCAGTTTTATAGTTTACTGACAACAACATATGTTCCACCTTCAGATTAAAACATTAACAACCGCTAAAAACTAACAGATTTTAGCTAAGTTCAGGCAAGCAACACCTACATCACAATTGTTCATCAAATCCACAGAACGCACTTGTGTATCTCCTGTTGTAAGTATTTGTGTATTTAATATTTAAATATTCTCTCACAAGCTAACTTCATTTTAAGATGGAACATTTCGAACGTGTACAAATAAGTTACAAGTCGTAACTTGACTACTAATACAGAAAACTTATTTTTCAATAGTTTAATTTGTTTCAAGAAAGTAAAAAGCTGTTATAAATCATAATTTTAGAAGATTTGCATGAAGCTGCACTTACTTTTCACAGAGATTGTAGACTACGCCCCAATATGCATCAGGAACAGCAAACCATTCACAATCTCCAGGTCCGATGTTGATATTAATTGAACAAAAATTATTATTTTCTTGATGTCCTGGTGTTCTACTGCCCGGAACCTGTAAATAAGTGAACTTGTTAACAGAGGATAGGTTTGGATACATTCAACATGGATACTAACGCACTATTCATTATACTATAAATTATTATATCTGATATAGCAGCAAATTAGTAGTTTTTATTATTTATAAATAAAGTTTTATGTTTTTATTTATTGACGTTAGACATGTGTTGTTTTATTTAGTGTTAGGTGTGTTTTTGTTGTTTTTGTTTTATTTCTTATGACTTGACAATGGAAGCGTAAGCTTCCGAAACCGGTCGTCGCCAATTAAGGGACAGAACTGTTGACGGTACGCAAGGTACGTAACCTAGTTTATTACTAATTACAGTTCAGGAGGCAAACAATCATGTATAAATTTTTATTATGGTTTTATCATTATAGAAATTTTAACAAACAATAATCTGACTTTACGATACAGAATAAAGAAAATACAGCTTAATCGCTGACGTGACTTGAAACGAATTTAATAAATTAAGTTTATATGTTTTAGGGTTTCAATCAACTATTTGGGAAATTGGTCTAGTTGCCTGCATGTACGAAATATATTAGAATTTGTTTGCACTTCAGCCTCCGGCTCACGTGTTGCTTTGATCTTGCGACCTCGTATTATGGAATGAGCTTTGCGAGTTTGCATCCTGTCCGTCGGTCTCGGATCAGAAGCTGAGTCAAGTGGTTTTGAACCGGGTACTTTTAAGTTTTGATCGATTTTCGGGGGCAACAGACGGGTTGTAAAGTCGTGTAAAAAATAAATAAAATGTGCAGAATAATCTTCTAAATTTATTTCTTTACATAAAATCCCAAAAATGTTTTATTCCAGTACGAAACGTTATCAAAAATTTTTTACTTCCATTCAAAAAATGTGCTTTTGGTTATTGGATTGTTTTTGGTTAACCAATTTGAGCAACTAAAGTGTGTACCAAATTTGAGTGCGAACAAATACATACATATTTATATAACATAGTGATGAAGAGAAACCGTTCAACAGTTAGACTTCAAGACTGTAGTCTTGATCCCCTAATCCCCCAACCCCGAAATTTAGCAGTAAAAATTAATACTAGGTTTAAAAAGTGCAAGTTAAATTATAATAGTAGTTTACGCAACGATTGTATTATGAAGGCCTTTAAGCCACGAGTGAGATGTAAGTTGGAACACAAGCGAAGCGAGTGTTCTAAATATCTCACGAGCTATATTTAGCTCCAAAAATAGCTGTTCCAAAAATATACAGGCTATTTGATGTTTGATGTTGATTGTAGATTTAATAATTGAATAAATAGACCAAAGTGAACTAGGTTTCTTATCTTGGGCCAATTCCTCAAAATACGCAATGAAAACATTCTCGGAAAACGAACTAACACCATTTCTAGTTTTCCACTCCATAAACTAGTTATAAACCTTTTCATAACGAAATTTAGATTTTTCTGGCAACAAATTGTTCAGAGCCGAATTTGCTTTTGTATTAATTTCCTCTGGAGTTAAACAAAATTCATCACTATTACTCATGTTTGCGGAATGCGTCAACTCACGTTTGAGGTTAGTTACAATAACACACTAACATCCGGAACGTATGGGTACAATCAGCTGATGTACGAATAGCGTTATTTTTATTACAACTCTACTTCCGTCAAATGACGAGCTCTCATTGGTCTAGAGCCTATTATGTAAAGTGACTCCTGTTAGGTAATGATATCATTACCTAATCGGGTTGGCTTTTGGTTTGTAATGTACCTCTTTCTGATGTTACTTGTAATAGCGTTATTGGTGTTTATTGCAATGGTCGTAGATAAAATAGACAACACAACAGAGGATCCAGCAACATATTTTACATCATTGTGCATTGCATGCATACTATAATATTTAGATTTGCTTGATTAAACTACAACGTACAATACACATGGATGCAGTAGGTTACAGCCTTACGTAATAATCACTAATATTTTAAAGCGAACGCACATGTGCGTCCATAGCACCTAGGCTTAAAATTGGTGACCGAAGCACGCAATGCTCTGTGTTTCAAAATTCTTCCAATACGGGGATTGGTGTGCGGAGCACGCAATGTATTGTGTTTTGAAAATATTCCCAATATGGGATTGGCGTGCAATGCACGGTGTCGGCCGCTTCTCAGTGTTCAGTGTCAAGCTCACGCATGTGCAACCTTAGCAGTGAACGTGTTAAAAGGGTTTAAAATCAAATCCCCGGTCCTGACCTGACCTCCCCCCCTGGGTATTAAGGAGTCTAAAATGAGAGTGAGCCGAAAGTGATAATTTCCTTGTAGTTTTGCTTTAAAATAGTTTTCAGTTTTTGACAACTTTTTTAATAACTATTATTAAACACTTTTAGAATGTAAAATAAAATATTTCATCTTTTAAATTGTTTTCTTACAATCTTACTTCCAGTAAGATAAAATTTCTAAAAACTCTTAAAAAATAAAACCTAATACTTTCTTAAACACCGAGTAACCTACTGAAACACATGTTGGATTTAATTTGATCTGTTCAACTTACTTTCATATAAAGTTGAACTGTATTCATCCCTAATATGACGTGTCCTACGTGTGACAACATGTTTCCAGCGGACACGACCCTCGCAAAGGCAGGTAGTTTAGTCAACTCTTGCAGCTGCAACCTCCACTTGCGTTCGTCCGACAGATCTACGTTTGTACCAAACCTTAACATTTTTGAACCCGGCGGCGCCTTTAACCCGGCAGCTATACTCTGTAAAAGAAAACATGTAAATTAGGAACATTGAAGATTACATTAAGACTCTCCAAAGAATGTGCGACTCGTAGTTTTCGAGAAATAAGCTGTGTTTATGTAAATTATCTAGATCATTTGTAAAGTTATAAAAACAAAATTAGGAATAACCAAAACACTGGCATGTCCCGACCAAAATACGAACAAAATCTAATCTTACAATTAAGTGTGATTTGAAAGTATAGATTATTTAAAAATATAACTATTTTCCGTACAGTATAGTAAATCAACTCTAAGTTAAGCTATAGTTAGAACAAACTTTTATTCTTTTTTGCCAGTCACCGCTACTGGATTCAGGTGACTATACAACTCACATAATTGCACCAACATCCTAATACGTAAAAAATTTGTGGAAATAAATATTATTATTATTGTACTTGACCGGTACTTTTTATAAAAATTAAAAATAACAAATAAATTACTTACAGTACTTGAAACTTTCTTCTTGCGAACTACATTTCCTGTTGAGTCCTTGCTATCGGAATCTGAAAGATTACTGCAGTTATTTGGAGTAGGAACAATTCCGGCAGCACGATCCCTCTCTTCCTGCAATTTACACAAGAAACAAAACATGAATACCAAGTTGCATGAAAAGTGTTTTAAATTCAACATTTCATATTGGCTCTTAATACAATATTTTAAGTTTCTGTTTGTTTTTATATCCAGACAATTTTTTATTAGAGTAGTATCCGTGTTTGAGAATTTTATAAAGTAGATTCATTCGAACCAAGTTTTGCCCGTAGAGTAAGGTACAAGACTTACATACAAGGTATACAGCTTCGACTGTCCGCAACTTTACGGAGTTATTTGTCAGCTAAAAACAAGCAAATAATACAGTATAACAAGTGCTCTATCTCGATCTGTTTTCTGTCTGTCTGTATGTGAAATTTAAGAATACCTTAATATTTCAGAAAAGGTGTAAAATATAATCACAAAACTGGGTATGAATATTTATCTAACTAGGGTACATTTTACTTTAAAAATTTTGTTTACCTGCACTAATATGTTTCAAAGTAGCGGCAGTTAAAAATTTTCAATGTTAAATGTCTAGAAAACTACGCATGTACGGTTTTTGAGTAATTTAGATTTGACATTTTAAAACAGCCACCATTTTAAAACGCATGATTGGATATAATCGTTTATTTTTCTTAAGAAATCATTGCTAGGTTTAACTTCTTGCCAAGTTTAAACTCAATGGCTCAAACCGTTCTTGAGATATTAATTATTTAGTAAAAGAAACAAAATGGTGGATATTTGGAAAATGAAGCGTTTTTTTGAAAAAATATTATTCTTGATTTTCTCTTTATTTTGACCCATAGAACTATTTCCAAAAGTTTTTAACACTTGGTACTGACCACCCTGTATAATACACATGAATAAATTACCACTTACATAAAAACTAGCTGACCCGTACGGCGTTGCCCGTGGTAGTTGGTATTTTCAGTCTTTTTAACGTAATTGTATTCTTTTTAAGTGTTCAGTCAGTGAGTGGTATTTGGCTTATTATGATTTTAGTAACTTTGATACCCCCAAACCTCTCCTAAAATTTCGAAATTTTTCATACCCTTTCTTAGTGAACACCTATGGCCCTAGAGGAAGCTACATACCAAATTTCATTCCAATCCGTTCGATAGTTTTGAAGAAATCGCGATTTAATAACTTTGATCCCCCTCAAGCTCCCCCTAAAATTTTGAATTTTTTTAAACCCTTTCTCAGCGAGCGCCTATGGCCCTAGAGGAAGCTACATACCAAATTTCATTCCAATCCGTTCGGTAGTTTTGAAGAAATTGTGATTTAATAACGTTGATCCCCAAACCCCCCTAAAATTTCAAATTTTTTCAAACCCTTTCTTAGTAAGCACCTATGGCCCTAGCGGAAGCTACATACCAAATTTCATTCCAATCCGTTCGGTAGTTTTGAAGAAATCGTTTTTTAATAACTTTGATCCCCTCAAAACCCCCCCGAAAATTTCAAATTTTTTCAAACCCTTTCTTAGTGAGCACCTATGGCCCTAGAGGAAGCTATATACCAAATTTCATTTCAATCCATTTGGTAGTTTTTAAGAAATCGTTATGAGTGAGTGAGTGGTATTTCGCTTTTATATATATATAATATATAGATTACACAATGAAAATAAAAAATAAACACCCAACAAATTTAAACCCGGATTATCCAAAATTAATTCCGAAACAGAGAAGTTACTCTATTTTGACATACAAAAATTAAACTAAAAATTAGTATATTCCAATAATTAAAACATTCTGCCACATGCTTAACCCTTGTCATCCGTTCGATAAAATGTAAGTAGGCCTAAAAGCATCCAACTTCTGATGAAAGGTTCTCTGAAAGTAATATTATAAAAACCGTTTACTATGAGTTTTACGACCTACCTTAAGACTATCTTGGAAACTGGACGCTTGGTACTGGGCGTACTTCGCTATAGTTGTGTGAGACCTATGGCTGATACAGGCCCAGACCCGTCTACCAAGCGTTGAATCCCAATTTTCGTCTGACGTTTGCTGAACCTGAGTTCGAACTTCTACCATGTGGTCAGGGTTCGCTTCGACCAAGGTCTTTGTAGAAAACAGGCCCAAATCTGTTAATATAGTAAAAATAAATTAGATAAATTAAATTTGTGTAATTATTTTCAATACTAGAGTTACATAAAGACGGTGTCATCTTACCTAGTTTAAGCGCTGCTGCGAGACCTCTGACAACAGCTATAGGATGTTTCAAACAGAACTCTTGCAACTGAGGACTGAACGCATCCTTCTTGTTTTCCAGGTAGACAGAAGGTGTCGGCGGAAGAAGTTGCTCTCTGGTTAATTGAATTTGAGGAGGATCCGGTGGTTGAGGAGGCGGTGCTTTATCACTTAAAATACTACAGTTTGGAACTCCGCTTACTCCCATTCCCCTAAAATATACAACGTAGTTTTCTTTAAACCATCAATACAAAGCTTGGAAATTAACAAACCAAAAAGGAATTGATAAACTATTAATTTATCTTTAAATTTTCATTAGTTTTCAACTTTTTATAGAAAAAAAATGTATTTAATATCAATATTCCTAATACAAAATTGAAAATATTAAATTTTAACCCTACAACTACTGTTCATACTATATTTTTCAAAAATTCACCAAATATAGTAATTATAAACCAATCCAAAAGTGTTCCATAGCTTTTTTGTAGAGAAAGGTTCATACATATATGTCAGTAAAAAATTTATTGATGTAAAATTTACAAAGTTATTAGCACAACAAAAAATGTTCAGTAACGAAAGGAAAAAGTTCAACTTTAGGCCTGCCTAAAAAGTAGTAAACATTTTCTGTATTTTTTTCAAAAATGTACAAAATTTTTGTAATTTAGTTCTAAATAGAACTGTATAAAAATAATTGTATATCAATTTCAAATTTCTTATTTTGAAAACACCAGTTTTTATGTTCCTACTGTTAACAAAACTAGGCCTAGTTTGAATAGTAATTTAGGAATATATGGTTTGCCTAAAAATGAAATATTATAAAAAAGTGTAGAGAATAAATCAAAGAATTGAACTGTATACTTGTACATTATTGTTTCATTAAAGTATTTGACTTTTCCTACTTGTCTGAATTTCCCAGGACTGTCGCATTAATTATTGGAAGAAGCCTCAACTAACAAAATATTTTTTGTTAAGTTCCCTGTTTGTGTGGTTTTGTTTTTTTCTACAATCATTGTTATAAATGCCCTGCATATTGTGAAAAATTACACACAATCTTAAACAATTAAATTAAAAAACTCTATAAAATGTAAGAATAAAACTAAAATTATCAATACTAATTTACTTTTAAAGTACCTTAACCTAAAAGCTGCTAATAAGATAATAATTGAAATTATCATCGATGACCGACAGTCAGAGGATCCGAATAAAATAGGCCTTTTTTTTTGTTAAAAAAGTTGGTAAAATAGTAGTTTAAATTTAATTAACAAAATATAACTTACTTGCTTGCTTCAAGAATGGACTTGCCATCCATATCAATGGTGATGTCAGGTTCTGGTTGTGAATCACATAAAGATGGCAGTTTAACTTCTTCACAAGGCTCAGACTTCAATTGACTTTCAACCGGTTCAGTCTTTATACTAGACCCTAAGCACACAAATATTTATTAAAGTTTCTAAAATAAATATGGTATGCTACTATTAAATTTTGTATTGGTTTAGTAGCATACAAAATTGTAGGTAATAAAAAGCTCAGCTGATGGACTACAGGAATGTACATCAGCTGACTACTAGGTGATTCTATTGTTATAGCTTAGAGTAGTAAAGTAATATAGTTTTGTTACCAACATTCAAACTATCAAAAGCAGTTGTTATTTTATTGATGAACCTTATTCTGTAAAATGAATTAATAAATAATACTGGTGTGAAACTTTATTTTAAATATTTTTAGTATTTATATTTTATATTCAGAGTGTTCATAAAGTCCCTTAAACTCCTTTTATTATTTTTGTTACTGAAAATAAGTTATAACAAAACTTTGCATACATCTTGTGCTGTATAACAGGACAAATGTTTTGACATATCTGAACCTCTATGACTTTGGGTGGCTTGAGGGAGGTAGGGGTTTAACAATTTCAAGTGTAAAGGCGGGTCATCTAATACACCATTGAAACGCTTATTAAAAGAGAAACAGAATGGTGCGAACTAGAGCTTAGTATCTTGCTTTGTTTGAAAGAAATGAATGGACAATCAAAGTTCTGGAAAATTATATTTTTTTCATAATATCAAAGCAGGTTGTTAATTTGTTAATATTAGGAATACGTAAGTTGTAGGTTGAGGTTAAATGTAACACATTTGAAAAATAGAAACTTTAAATAAATGCAGTACGGTACCACTAATTTATCTGAGTTTCTAAGTGCACTTGAAAAACTTTGGGGGGAAAAATGTAAATGGAACCGGGAATACAACCCTTGAACTTTGCTCCTGACTTTCTCTACTGTATGCGTCGTAACTGATAAGCACCACTCTCCATGTACTGGTAGGAGAGCAATACCTCCCTCATTTTGTTTCTGGTATTTGTTGTGATAGCATTCACTTTTGCATTTAATAAATGAATCACTCAAATGAAGACAAGGTTGAAATTATTTTATGGTCAAGAACCTGCTTTAGTGTTATAATAAAAATATAATTTTCCATAACTATGATTGTCATAACTATTAATTTGAAACGAAGTAAGACATTAAGCTCTAGTTAGCCCCATGTTGTTTTTTAATAAATTTTTCAATGGCGTATTACATGACCTACCTTTAAATTAAATTTTTTTTTAACCCCTTACCCTCCCCCTAAGCCCTCCAAAATCATAGAGGGTCAGATATGTCAAACAATTTGTCCTGTTGTGCAACACAAGTTTTGTTAACTTATTTTCAGTAATAAAAATATTGGGGGAGTTAAAACAAAATGTTTACTTTGTGCAAAACAAAAATCCAATATATTGCAGTGTTATAATATTTATTCATGAATATTCATCCATCAATATACATTTCTATTAAAACTTGCATGAATATTTCACTTTCTCCCAATTTTATGCACCCTGAAACATACTATCTATAATCCCTAATTATTAAAGAAAATTATAAAAGAAGTTCTTTTTTGTTTGAGAACTTTAAAAAAAATTAAATCCTACTCATTTTGAAAATAACTTAAACGTTTTAGTATCGAATTCATCATAAGATGCTGACCAAAATAGCATCACGTGATATGTCACCCTCCCACAAACGCAACCAACACCCAAGATAATCTATAAACATTTCATTGCGTTGGGCACCAAGCCATTGTCGTGCGGGATTATTCCGCAATATTTTGCCTCTGACCTTTATTTTATGTTATTCGCTATTTCATTGAGAATAAGTCCTAAAATGTTATAAAAATACATTAACATTTAAAATTGTATTAGTTTGTTTCTCACAGATTTTTCCTCACCAACACTGAGGTTTTTTTAGAAACAAAAATTTCAATGGCCAACTGTGTTTGCGTTTACTAAATTTATAGTTTCAACTAATTATAAACCCCCCCCAAAAAAAAAAACAGCGTAATAAAAGTGATGAAATAAACAAAATACTAAAAGCCCATTAGATCGGTCGTGGTGCTGCTCACACGAACCGCCGGAGCCGATCACATCCGCAGTTTTCAGACAACTTTCGAGAGCCAATTAAATCGGCTCCGGCGGTATTCAGACAATTTTTAAACGCGAATCAGAACAGTCCTGAAAGGTAGACAGTCTTAAAAAGGACATAGATTAACAATTTCTTTAGATGGTTCCTATTTTTGTTGCAAGTTCGCCCGACAGGTTTGTTTAAATTACTAAAGATAATCTTACTTATGCATAAGTAAATTTTACTAATCGCTTTTAACTTACTTGAACTTGGTCTTTGCGGAGAACTTGCGGATGTGTTTAGCGTAGGATTAAGACCAGAAGAAGGTAGGTCTTCAGGTTGTGGAAGATTGGACGGAGAAAATGGCCCTGAGCTTAATGTTTGGTGTTCTAGACAAATACATAAAATAAATATTATTAAATAATAAAACTAGTTGGTAGTTATATGTTGAGAAATTATATAAGAACACTTTTTTAAATAGAGTAGAGGTGATATCGAGGATAAATAAATATAAGTTAGGGATGTGTCGATACCAGATTTTTCGATTCTCGATACCGATACTTTGAAAAATCGATTCCCAATACCTAAAAAAAAAAAATAAATAAAACGACGAATGTCCGCAAAGAATACGACGTCCGAATATTATTAGCGCTAATTTTAAAAAACGCCGGCGTTAAAAATAATTTAAGTACCACAGTAAATGCCCGCAAAAAATCGATGCCCGAATATAATTAGTACCAATTTTATGAACTACCATTGGTGAAATGTTATTAAAAATAAAATGACGAATGTCCGCAAAAGAATACGACGTCCGAATATTATTAGCTCTAATTTTATAAAACGCGGCATTCAAACGCAATTTAATATACAACAGCGTATGTCCGCGAAAAAACGTACTCCCGAAAACAATCTAATGTCCGCATAAGAAAATACAATTAACCTAGTCCAATGAAAAACACGTGAGAGTTTCAGTAACGAAATAGCAGAATGCGTTGAAATTTAAAATAAAACAAGTTTTTAATTATTCGGAATAATATTTTTTACGACTGACTAGGATTACGTTACTCGGAATATCATATGTTTTGTTTCTGAACGTTCAATTCGGATAAGTTCAGAAATAATCGGAACTTCAATCATCGAAAATTTGATTCGACGGCGTCCGTTTAGTCCCGCCGAAGTCTGAACGCGGCATTGTCAAGTTAATAATGCTGTTTGTAAATACTTACAGTATTCAGTTTTAGTGCAGTGTCTTATTCATTTTTTTTATTAAATTTAAATTTATTGTGTCGATTTGTTCGGGTAATTAAATTTTGCAGGCCTACTCACTTACGAAGGGCTGCCAAGCGCTCATCTGACTCAACAGCCGCCGCTGTTCCGTTGAGCGCCCAAACTCCCTGAAGTCTACAACTCGGTTGATTATGCGAGTAAAAACCTTTAAATTCGGTGCACGACGTGCAGTACTGTAATGTACTTATTTATTTACAGTACATTTCCGCTTTCGGATAATCGACACTATACTGAATTAATATATTAATTTGATTAAGTTTAGTTAGTTGAGGAGATGTGGGAACTTAACCGGAGTAGGCTAGTCTTTTCAGCAATGACATCGAAGTGTGGCAATATTTTATAATAGACGTTGAAAGTGATGGACTTTTGTCTGTAATTTAACTTAGCTGAATACTTGTATTTAATTATCTGTACATAACATACTTAATCATTTCAGTATTCAAATTAAATCTTAAATCTTATACTTTACTCTTAAATTCTTGTTAAATTAATTGAATAATAAATAGAACTGATTTTACTCTAGAACCGGGAACCAAAACAAAAAAAAAAGGAACTGACCCATCTCTAAATAAAAAGTAAAACAAAGGAATTCCGTCTGGACTCCCATAAAAATCATAAATCACGGGTAACGTAAGTCCCAACAAGTTTTATCCGACTTCAAACAAATAAAATTATTACTTTAAAGTTTAAATACTTTTGTTACCGATCTATAAAATGTGCTATTTTTCTTCACAATAGACACTCTAATTCTATAGACACGATAACAAACGAATCCATAAGTGTTTGACCTTGAGCCTACTCTAGACTTCTTGTGTACAAATAACAGACTACGCATGAATAAAAATAAAACAAGAAGCGTTTACTTATGAAAGGAAACAATTGCCTAAAACATTTTACTGGGGAAAATGTCCACTTACATAAAATTAATAATGTTTTACATTTCCCCTACTTTATTTATTGTAAAATGCTGAATTGTGTAAAAATACAGAGAATGCGATTGCAAATACCGGAGATTACATTCACGGAGTTCTTTACGAGAACGGGCAGTTCTGACAACTGAGTATCTCGTGGTATCGGTAATCGGTATCGAGTTTCGGCTATCGATTCTCGATACCGATACCAAAGCTAAAGTATCGGTGGTATCGAGAATCGGTATCGAGAATCGACTCATCCCCAATATCCATACTACAGGTTGTACAATGAAATGTCCTCTTCAAAATAAAAAAAAATATGAGGCTATCTCAAATTCAACTTGAGTTATGTCTGCCACAGTAAATGAAAACGTGAGAAACAAAACTTTTGGAAAACGGCTTAGAAAAAGACTCAGTTATTTGGAGAAGATACATGTATGCGTTTTGTTTTTAGTTTTAGTAAAATAAACTAATTATAAGCATATTATCTATACTTATTATATATCAAATTGTTATATTGTTCAGAAAATCACAGGGAACAACTAGGTGAAAAAATTATTGAAATTTTTTATAATTTTTATCAATATTAAGGTGGAGTCTGATGAGTATTTTAAGTTATTTTTTAATTTCAACTATTTGATAACGATTTTCTAAATAGGATCTAAACCATGTTAAAGGCATTCCCTGTTACCGTAAAATTGCATTTTTTCTAGTAGGATATCGTGATTCCACAATCGAAGGCCTTGGATAAATCACAGAACAGTCCAAGAACATACCGTGAGTCATTCACAGTTCTGAGAATTTGTTCATAAAAGTCAAATACTGCAGAAGTAGACCGACCTTTTCTAAACCCAAACTGAGCCTCAGATAGAATATTATTATTTTCCAAATATAGAGTTAGTTCCATAATTCCGAATTTCAAGTTTTTGACTCGATCAGTCAGCCGAGTTGTAGATTTCAGGGAGTTTGTGCGCTCAACGGAACAGCGGCCGCCTGCTGCCGCCAGCCATTAGCGAGCCGAACCCTTCTCAGTCCCAATTAGTTCGGATAATCGACGCTCTACTGTAATACAAATTTATTTATTCTGTTGTTCAGCATACAAGTTTGTAAAAATGAATTACGCTTACCAGAAGGCGGTCTTATTGGTTCTTTAACATCCAGTTCTTCTACCGGCCCAGGTGAGCCGAAGTGTTTAAGAAGATCTTCGGCTAAAGACGTAGCTATATCCTTCTGAGAGAGTATTGCTTGCAGTTCTTGATCACTAACATTGACCAAGTCATTTGCAGGAGCTGGAGTTGGAGTTTTATTGATAGGCACTCTGTAACCATCTCCTGGCGAAGTGACCTGTGATCATAACAAAAATTAATAGTACAATAATAAGTACTGAGGTGAATTTAACAATTAGAAACACTGAAGCCCCAACCGCAGGTTCGATGAATAAAACTACACAAAGCTGAAACACATTTATTGATATAGTTATTCCAGTTCCCTGATGTACATTTCGGTAACCAAGTTACCGCCATCGGAGGGTTCTAAATCTAAACTAATGCTAACAAGAATGAAACTATAAAACTAAACAGACCTATTCTCCCCCCTTTCCCTACCTCAGGTAGATCAACCATAAGTGGCCACGCCAAGGACTTGTTTCAAAAAGCCAGGTAGAAGCGGCTAACGGTACTTGTCCCCAAGGCGTATTAAAGAAGGTGTGTGCATCGAGGAGCGTAAACTCGTCCGGCTCGCGCAGCTACGTCACGTGTTACACACTGAACCAGTAGTTCCGAGCGCAATTGTAAGCTTTTGCTCAAACTGCGAATTAAATACTTTATGGTTGTCTAAAAATTATGTTTTTGGTATCGATGGAAAGGTAATAAAGTGAGCATTAAAATGATCTATGCCAAGTCTAAATCTAATATACGGGTTTGAATGACATAAAAATTACCCTAAGTGAGGAAGTTTTTTACTATTACTTTCGGGAGGCATTCAAAGACATAGAAATGTAGAGAATAAATTGTAGTAAATACTGACATAATTTTTTTTTATGAAAGTTGTAGCTGTCCTATATAAATAAGATTGTAATCAGAACCATACATAGTTACTCGCTTCTTGCGGTGATTGAATACGCTAATCTAATTTGTTATTAGTTCTAATTTCTCTTCGTTATTTATTATTCACATTGTTGTGAACAGGTAAATTTTGTTTAACCTATAAATATGAATTTTTAAAGAGTTGGCAAATTTAAGTAGCTCTATAGGGTAAAATATTTTACCATCAATAAGTTGGTGATTTTTCCAGTTTATTGGTTTTGTTATGTTTACTAGGCCTACTAAATTTACTTTCAAAAATTGAAATTATCTAAAATTGTGATTTTTAGTTAGCCTACCCAAGGATAAATAATAAATAAAAATAAATATAAACTAATTATCAATGAAATAATTTAAAAATAGTAGTCTAGGTGATAAATAAAAAGTCGTGGTGAATACAACATTGAGTTTTATTTCAGTATTAACCCTAGATTACTTATGTAAAAATTTTGTCACGGTTACTTATGTATCTTAAATTTAACTAACAAATATTTTTTTTTTTTACTGTACTAAAATAATTTTGTAATTATTTGTTTGAATTGTAATTGTATCCTAGCATATTTTAGGGTTATATATTTTTGTAAAAAGAGTTATACATCAAACTATTAAATAAAAAATAAATAAATAAAAAGATGACTACTTTTTATTTAAAAATAAAAAACAAGAAATTTGAAAATAATTAAAAATCGTATAAAAATTGTTTAAATATTTTTAAAACACATATTTATGGTAAATTCTTGAGTTGTACTACATTTTTTTAGTAAAATCAAAAGTTTTTTTCCCCTATGGTAAGTTCTGTTTTGTTACGTTTTTAAAAGGGTCGTGTTTTCTATATTGAAAAAATGATTTTCTTGTAAGCAGTGTTTGGCAATTATAATGCAATATAATGCTGATTTGTCGGGTCTATTGCAAAGTGAGAGAAATGTTCTTTGGTTCTAATTCTTCAGTTTCTTATAGTTTGACCTACATATTTAACAAAAAGTAAATTAAAAGTGAAATTCAATAATAACCAATTTTAATTTAAATACATAATATATTTCACTTACCCGTTTTTAAATTAATTTTGTCTTTTCTTCTGCACGCATTAATCCATTTATTTTGTAGATCAACATTTCTTGGGAATCGATGAAACCTTACTCTTAAAAAACTGTCTTTTCGGGTTGAGTTATCGCAGCCAAACACGGCACAAGAAGGCATTATAATTAATGGTTATTAATTATAAGAAATATTATTACAATAATAAACTATGTTGCCTATAATTATGACGTTAAAAATGCTTGAAGGTCGTACAAGTTTCGGCGGTAAATATGGCAAAGGAGTCTAGACTGGATCTCCGACTGTGTAGCACGCTACGTTACTGGTAGGCTGGAGTGGAGGGAGAACCTGCGCATGCACACACCTTCTTTAATACGCCTTGCTTGTCCCCAACATTCCCAAGGACAGTTCTATTTTTCGTCAATAGTGGGGGGAACATAAGCTTTACAATGATGCTTGAATAAATAATTTTGATGAAGAATTAAGGAAAATTTCGCTTAGCGACAAAAAAAAAAAACATCTTTGAGAAATAAATATATGAAGATTTTAAATTTGATAGCTATAATTATTAAATTTTTTTTTAATTATCCCAATAAATACAATATAAAAACACAATTTAAGTTTTGTGTAAATAAAAATAGGTTCAAAGTGTTCAGTTTTATTTTAAGCCTAACATATGAGCCTATCAATGTTCTTAATGCGGGGAAAAATAAAAAATATCTTTCAATGTAGATGAGAGGTGACAAAAGGCTGTTCTCACCGGGTGACATTAGTCCTGACAACACCACTGTGTATACATGGCTACAGATCTCGGCGCAAATGCTGGCACTTGGCCTTGCCCTGGCGTGATGGGCGAGGGGTAGGACATAAGTGGAGAAATTTTTTTTTCCCCACTCCGCTTTATATTGTGACTTTTCCTTTCCACGAACTGGTGGATGTTCACCTCCCCCTTGAAAGGGTTACAAAAGTAATTTTAAATTTAATTACATTATTTAAGTTGGTTTTCTGGAGACAATCGCACATTTTAAAGTTTTTTTATAAGTAAATGTAGCCTTCTTAAACCTATGTTTTTCATTTTAACTCTTCCCGCTCTACGGAAATTCCGAACCGCTCACACATTAACTCCACATACCCCCAAAAAATTAAGTTGTCAATAAGTCAACGTTGATTTTTTTCGATTTTCTTATACAGAAAAATGAGATATGGGAGGAAAAAATAGTTTTTTGCAATCAAAGTTGGTTTGTTTGACAGAAAAATAACGCAAAACGAACTTGTGAGTTAGTTTGTCTGCAGCGTTAGCGTCGTTCGAGACGTAGCATGAATGGTGTAGCGCGCCAACTTAGATAATTCCCTAACAGTCGGAGGGTGGAGTCGAACGCCGTTATGTTTTTTAACCAAGGGATATGTTACCCAATAACTGCTGCACTCAAGCGGCATAATTGAAAACTACTCAATCCTGACAATACACTCAATGTTAAAAGTCAATTCCACCTATTCTCAGCACTGGAATCGGCATCAAGTCGATTCCGAGCTCGGCCGCTACCAATCTCTGAGAATGCGTTCGACAAGCCGATTGCCAAGGCCCCGGTTTATATTTCCTCGTTATATTAGTCGTTACATCCCATTTCATTCCAGTACGAAGTATTCGGAGAAATTAAGTACCACAGTGATTGTCCGCAAAAAAATGTATGCCCGAATTTAAAACTGATACGTTTATTCTTATTTGTAAAATCAGCAGTCGTAGCGCATCGGAGTCACGTTTATGGATCAAAATTTTGAAAATTCTGTGTGGAGTAACGTTTTATATATTTTTGGGTACGGGAAAATCGATTTTGACAGATAAAAAGTCGTAGCGCTTCGGGATCACGTTTATGGATCAAAATTTTGAAAATTCTGTGTGGGGTAGCGTTTTATATGTTTTGGGGACGAGAAAATCGATTTTGACAGTTAAAAAGTCTTAGCGCTTCGGAGTCACGTTTTTGGATCAAAACTTTGAAAATTCAGTGTGCGGTATCGTTTTATGTTTTTGGGTACGGGAAAATCGATTTTGAGAGTTAAAAAGTCGTAGCGCTTCGCAGTCACGTTTTTGGATCAAAACTTTGAAAATTCTGTGTAGGGTATCGTTTTATATGTTTTTGGGTACGCGAAAACCGATTTTGACACTTAAAAAATCGTAGCGCTTCACGGTCACGTTTATGGATCAAAATTTTGAAAATACAGTGTGGGGTAACGTTTTATATGTTTTTAGGTACGGCAAAACCGATTTTGACCGTTAAAAAGTCGTACCGAGAATTAAGCGAGATTTTTATTTCCCTTGGCTTTCCACCCAGGTCCATACAGATAGAAAACAGCTTTTTTTATACAGTATATTGAAAAAAAAAATATATATATATATTATAATGAATCTAAATCAGCAGTTTTATTGAAGTTCCTCTTAGTTCGATAACAATATTAACAAATAACATTAAAGTGAAAAAAACCATGCAGGTAAAATTAAATAACAATGTTTACCTTCCCTTACAATTATGGTAATTGGAATCGATGGAATCGGGAATCGATTTCTTGGAATCGGTATCGGAACCGATAAATTTGAGAATCGACCCATCCCTAGTTTTGAGCAAAGTCAAACTTAGCAGTTATATTCGTCTACCGTGCGGGAAGGGTTAAATGTAATTCTTTGGTCTTCAAAATAAGATCGATTATAAGCTTTATTAACATCTCAAGGTAACTATAATATGTTAAAATAATTCGACCACGCAGCTGAACCGCTGACGTGAGTTGAGCAAATTTCCAAAATTAAGTTTATAGACCGATATTTTAGGGTTTCGACCAACAATTTGGGAAATAGGTCTATTCGCGACGGTGCTGAATAGCTGCAAAATGGTTCGCACGCCATTCCACATATTGGGATTGTCTTCAATACACAAAGCATTGCGTGCTTCGCACGCCATTCCACATATTGGGATTGTCTTCAATACACAATGCATTGCGTGCTTCGCACGCCATTCCACATATTGGGATTGTCTTCAATACACAATGCATTGCGTGCTTCGCACGCCATTCCACATATTGGGATTGTCTTCAATACACAATGCATTGCGTGCTTCGCACGCCATTCCAC
>JAGFPH010000876.1:168769-191801 GCA_018207615.1 Philaenus spumarius
TATTGGGAGAATCTTCAATACAAAAAGCATTGAGTGCTTCGCACGCCATTCCGCATATTGGGTGAATCTTCAATCCCCAATGCATTGCGTGCTTCGCACGCCATTCCGCATATTGGGAGTATCTTCAATACACAATGCATTGAGTGCTTCGCACGCCATTCCGCATATTGAGAGTATCCTCAATACACAAAGCATTGAGTGCTTCGCACGCCATTCCGCATATTGGGAGTATCCTCAATACACAAAGCATTGCGTGCTTCGCACGCCATTCCGCATATTGGAAGTATCTCCAATACACAAAGCATTGCGTTCTTCGCACGCCATTCCGTATAATGGGAGTATCTTCAATACACAATGCATCGAGTGCTTCGCACGCCATTCAGCATATTCTGAATATTTTCAATACAAAAAGCATTGAGTACTTCGCACGCCATTTCTATGTACTGGGAGTATCTTCAATACACAATTCATTGCGTGCTTCGCACGCCAACCCCACGGTAGAATCCACCGCATGGCTTTGAACCGGGTACTTCTATAGTGTTTTACGTTTTGATCGATTTTGGGGGAACCAAGCGAGCTATAAGGTCGCATAAACAAAAAAATGTGCAGAATAACATCCTACATTCATATTTGTAGGAAAAACTAAAAAAAATAGTTACTTCCGGTCAAAAATCGCGCTTCCGATTGTTGGATTCTTTTGACAGACGAAGTCGTCCGAGCGACTTAGACAACCAACATGTGTACCAAATTTGAACCAAATCAGTCTTAAAATGCGGCCGCTAGAGTGGGAACACATGATTTTTTAATGACACGCCAAAACCTGTCCTGGGGACCATGATCGGTGCACATTTGCTACTCCCGACCTTGGGTTTTACCATAAGGGCCGCTGCAATAGCTCATTTTTATTATGGAAATTCGCTAATAACATGTATAGTTTACTTTTTCTATGTATCTTTCAAAAAATAAATGTACTGTACTAAATTACAAACCTCTAGCTTTAAAGAAAGTACGACTATTAATATTTATTGTTTTAGGGGTTCTTTCGACCCTTAAATCAAAACGAATTCTAGCCTATGTTACTCAAGCATGGTAGCTTTTTATTAGTAAAACTATTTTTTTCAATCGGTTCAGTAGTTCCAGAGATCACCTCCTACATACATACAAACAAACAAACAAACAAATTTTACCTCTTTATAATATTAGTATAATAGACACGCGACAGCTATTCAGGGCTTTCGTCAGTAGACCAATTTCCCAAATAGTTAAAATCCTATAACAAATACATTTTGGAAATTAGCTTGACTCACGAATTAATTGTAGTCAAATTATTTTAATTTAACGTGTAGTGTACGGGAAACAAGGACTCTCTTGTCTACGGACGGGTAAAGAAAACAGCTGTTTTCGTTGTAGTGAACAATTTTTCACGGAAACAGTTGAGCGTTTATCAAATGATACTCGAGCAAAACACGTAGCCTACAGTAGACGCTCCTGAGTGCAGCTGTCAACATCCAACAGGAATAGCATAACCGACAGAGAAACTAGGCCGTTCTATTATTAGATTGAAGTTACGTCGCGCGTGGGCAACACATTTTTACTATACCTGAATATCGACAGACGTCTACTTCTTGAACACTACATATCAGCTTTACAAGTGATTATGACAGTAGATAATGGAAATCGTCTTTGTGGAAGTATTGAACAAACAACAGTATCTTACTTTCACTCGAGTTTACCTATCCTATCACTAAAGGTCAAACTCTTCACAGATTTGCACTACGAATTTGCTACAATTTATTGCAACGGTTGGAGTTACTAAGAAATTACGAATGGCAATACCTATAGTCTGTATACAGTAACTTGGCGTCTGTACCCTTGTCTACCTGCTACAGACCCTTCCCGTCCCCACTCACTCCCTTTCTCACACATCTGTTTCAATAATAAGTCACCTACTCACTACTGGGTTAACCACTGCACTATTTTACTTTTTTTTGTGACTCACAATTTCAAATTTTTGTAAGTATTGTATATTTATAAAGTTCGGAAAGAAATAAGAAAAATGATACCAAACACGACGTCATTACGTTTATAAAATCCATTTATGTTACCACATGTTTATTCATTACTTCAGCCTTATTTAATTTTGTTAGGAAATTAAATATAAACAACATAATTAATTGTTTAGCATGTATTATTTATTTCATAAAATTTTCTAACTTGAGAAACTTTTTTAGTGACACGTAATAGTTGTTTTCAATCAGCGGGAAGAGGTTTCCACTAGCCGCCGTCATGCATCGTTACTCGACAAATAAAAAGTTGTACTGTAATACTCTCCACGTACAATTCAAATTCAATTTACTTATTAATGATTTTTTTTTATGAATTAATATGGAATAAATATATCGCATTATAAAGTAGGCCTAAATGTAATTTTGTTTTAAGGCTCGTTACTTATTTTGAAAGATTTTCAAGAGAAGTAACCTTAAATGATTCAGTACCTTATTAGTATCATTTTTCTATGGTTAACTGAATAAAAATACGCAATTCGTTGACCAAAATGAAAGGTTATTGTAAAAATACAATCTCAATAAACACAAGTAGTATACAATGATAATAATTCGATCACGCAGCTGAACCGCTGACCTGATTTGATCGAATTAAACTTAAATGTTTTAGTGTTTCAACCAACTAGTCGGGAAATTGATCTACTCACGAAGGCGCTGAATAACTGCCTATGTGTACGAAATATATTAGTAGAACCAACCCCGGCTCATGCGCTGCTTCGTTCCGCTCGCAGTGGAAACCCTCTTTTTATGGACTGCGCTTTTCGACCTTGAGGCTTTGAATCAGGAGATGCCAACGAACCTTGCGTAAAACAGCAAAAATATGCACTTCGTATTAACGTGTTTCGGACGCCATTTTTCAACCGAAAAAATTGTGAAACATCTTAAATTATTGTTCTTAAAGGCTTTCTGCTTTTGTCTTATATCTCATAATTGAAAGAAATCGTCGGCAACTCCTTTTAATCAACAGTTTAACTGAGTAAAAATCTATTATTTTTAACGCATTTTTTGGGAGTTTTGAGCAATAATTTCCATATTTTAAGCTATCACGTAAAAAATATAAAGCCTTCTTTATAACTTAAAGTAGTTTCCCAGATTATTAATTTATAAACAGAATCCGAAACACGGTATTACGAATGCATGTTTCAACGATTTTGCGCTTGAGTCAGGCCTTTTCCATTGAAATCATACTGTACACTCGGAAGTTTTCTTCAAGGTAAATAAACGGTACCAGGAACTGGCACATACTTTCTCACAAACATATTTAAATTATTAAACAGATTCACTGTGACTTGTAGGGCGGGGTAGGAGAGGCGATTTTATTTAAGTTGGAGATTAACTAATAAATATTATTATTATTATCTAGAGAGAAAACTATTCGATCGATTTCAACCAAATTTGCACCAGACATGTCAAGTAGGCCTGTATAGATGCACGAAAAAGGGTTTTAAAAAAATTTGAAAAACAACCCCCTTTATGGCCAAAAAATCCCCAAAAATCAGTTGTTATTATTATTATTATTATTAGCTAAACGAGAATTTTTAGAACGATGCGGTTTTTTGCATATGGTAGGGCACATTAAAGGCTACAAATAAGCCAAATTTTATCAAAATCGTTAAAGCCATTTTTTTATAAAAAAATAATAACTGATTTTTTGGGGGTTTTTTGGCCAAAAAGTGGGTTGTTTTTCAAAAAATTTCAAAACCCTTTTTCGTGCATCTACAGGCTTACCGTACTTGACATGTCTGGTGCAAATTTGGTTGAAATCGATTAAATAGTTTTCTCTCTAACTTTGTATACATACAGACATACATACAGACAGACATACATTTTGTAAAAACCACTTTTTTGGACTCAGGGGGTCCCAAAACGGATATTTCCATAAAAATCTCAACATCGATTTTTTTGCGATCACTATACTTTCTCTATAGCCTACTATAGTATAGTGAGAAAGTAAAAGAGCCTTAATTAATTAAATTGCATTATACGTTTTCAAAAAAAAATTAACACCATTTAACCGAAGCGCGTCAGTGCTGCTATCATTTGGAAAACAGCTGAACCTTTTGAGTTGTTGTAACTTTAAAGTACCGCAATGCTACAATATGCTTTGGTCTTGGTACCATAAAAAAAGTCAGCTGATTGTTGAATCAAAACGACAGTAGAGTGTCGATAATTCGGACTGATTGGGACAAGACCCAGTCCGAATTATCAATTTTTCCGAATTTTCTAATATGCCGTACAATAATGCAGCGCTGCAATCTAGACCACTACCGACCTTAAATAAAGTGTTATGCCATTCAGTGTAAATACTTACACGGCTCAACCAATTTAGAGGGCTTCTTTAAAGTAGGTTTAACCCTGCAGACATTCTTACTGTCACGCAACTCACTACATATTAGTGTGCAGGTGAATCTTGCAGTGTAATGAGAGGCACAGTGTCATAAGGGAGTTTTAGATGTCATTTGTTAAAACTCAGCTGTCGAATAAAAACTATTTTTGGTTTCTCTAAGCACACAGAGGTAATCAACTACAGTATAGTATATACTGTATTGTTTAAAATTTACATACGGTACTGTAAATATACAGTAGGACAACTATTATTTACATAAAAAGTCTTTGATTGTATTTTGTATGGAATCCGGATTTTTGACGTTCGAATTATTGACGCTCTACTGTATAAACATCAGTTTATACATTTTGGAGCGTTGTAAAAATAGAATGTATCTAGAATAGAGTTATGACAATTGTCTTCAAGCCAATACAATTTGCTTTGATAACAAAAATGCAATCGTCTTATAAAGAAAAGAAAGTACGGACAAGTATAGAATTCGTAAACCAAAGTTAATAATTGAGAATAAAACGTGAACAAAAGTTCTTCCCTAACAAAATCCCCAACACGGCTTTGACTAAAATCCTACATCTACCTGCCTACACCTGAAACGGCTCCATTATACCACGGGCAGAAGGTTTTCTTTAGAAAATTTCACTATTCTTCTTCTCATGCTCACAACACAACCGTGCGTAAATCGATTCAAGTCCAGCCCCCAGGGTCAAACAATACACCTAGACCTCAACCTTGCTTGGGACAAACAAAAAAACTGACAGTTGAAGGCCATAATGCGTGTGCGTCTGGCTCACGTAGGCCCGGTCTGAAATCAGGTTCAATTTTGGCCTGAAGTGAATACGACAACTACGAGCATCTGAACAAATAAACATTGTAAATACCAACGCCATTAATCATCCGTTGGTCCTTAATAAGTCAGAGAAAGTTATATTTAATTTCTTCTGTTCGTTTAAAACACCTACAACAAATCAGTTCATAAAGTTTAAGTTCGTCCCCGCCTATCACAACTGGCTTTTCCAGAAGGAAGACAGAAACGTTTCAATGCATATAATCAGGACCACGTTATTAAATTTGTTTGTAAACAAAAATTTAGCATAAAACAACAGACTACCACGTCCAAAATCTCTTAAAACGAATATACGAAAAAAGAGCACAGCGAATTTATAGCACACAAAAATATTTGCGAATTTAGCGCACATGATGATGAGTTATCGCAGATTCCTATTCGAAGTAAATTATGATTTTAATATTGTTACCAAATACTTTGTTTTGTAAAACAGAGTAACGCTAAAAAAATGAGTGAATTATGATAGTCATAGTATGTTTTCAGTTTGTAAACATATATACTGTATAATAGATATAGGGATTAGTCCAAAAGGCTTGATAAAGCGCTATGTTATTTCACTGTGTGAACTTCCTTCGCGTCACCCTTTAAACTTCCTCGTCGTAATTGATTTGCTTTATTATTACGACTACAAGTCCTAAGTTTACATAACTATAGTTGTAGTAATCATAGTAAGTAAACTTGATAACTCAATTTATATGTTTACGATAATTTATTCATTACTAGGGGGAACCCCTGCGTGCTCCGCACGCCAACCCCGTTGGAACCTTCTGTACACATAATCATGTTGTGTTTTCTTTATAATAAAGCCGTAGGATTAATAATAACCCCAAAGCTAAGATGGTAAATAATGTTAAATGTTCAAATCAAATTATTTCGTCTATTTTATAACAGCAGTTATAGTAAAGGTTAAAAGAACCACCAAGGCTCAGGTCTACACTTTAATAAAAACTTAACCTAAAAGTTAGAAATACAAATAATTGCTTCAAAGTTTGAATTCAGCTGTTAATGGAAATATTGGAGCAATCTGCTGTTTTATGTGTTATTTTATTCAATTGGTTAAGTGGTAATAAGTGTAAATACATGTGTTGGTTCATCGGTTTAGGCCTAACTTAAGGTTTTTTTTTTTCGATTAAATTTGCAAATATCGAAAAAAATGTTTTTTTACCAAAATGAATTATAGACTGTGTTACTCAGGGATAGTGTAGCTTTTTATTACTAAAAAGAATGTTTTCAATCGGTTCAGTAGTTCCAGAGATTACCCCTACTAAACAACAACAACAACAAAAAACAAAACAACAATTTTACTTCTTTATAATATTAGTATAGATGTAAAAACCCTACTGTTGGTTAAGAATCGACGAAACTAACAAATTCAAACTACTTTTCCCCAAAACAAGGATGAAGCGAAACCTATTCCCGTAAATACTTTCATAACGTCAGGATACAATAAATATTACTATTTCTAGTTTCATAGAAATATGTTCACCCGTTTAGGTGCAAGTGTGGCAACTGCCAAATAAAACCAAAATACAGTGGAAATGTTTAACATCTTTGCAATCTAAGGCATTGTCAATCATTGGGCGTTTTCAATTAAATAGCACGCACCTATTAACAACAATCAAATTTAATATAAATATCACCATTTTACTCTTTATTTACCATTTCTGATTCTCTTTTTGGGCTCGAGCAATGTTTACCATTTACACTCTCTAAGAAACGGTTTCCCTCACTCTTGCGACTTGTCAAGCTGTTTTAGTTCTCGCTTTGAACACGGCAAGCAGACAAAACCAGTTAAACAAAACAGGCCAGCGTATAAGTTAGCCTAATAATAGTGCACGTCTAGACCAAACAATGTTCTGCCACAACCTGCCAATTATTAACCGTGCCTTGGCTCTGAAATTTTCGCAACAACAAAATACAACCGAAATTCCAGTTTTACCGTTTCGTTATTCATCGAGCCTAGGCTACAAACCCACCATCATACAGGTATAGTTTTAAAAAACTTTATACAGACTGTCCCGCAAACGTTGTCGTTTTACTCGGCAGGTCGAAACTTGCGAATCCAAAATAACGCGTGCCCTGTCTCGTTTAGAAGTTGCTTAGAACGCGTTATTTGTCTGTATATGTGTGTTTAAAAAAAGCAAATTATCTCATAAACGGTTTAAGATAAATCAATGAAACTCGGCGCGAAAGTTCATCGCATTAAGTTCACACAAATGCGCTAAATTAAATTTTGCTGCACATGTCCGTTTTAAGATGGCGGCTGTTCAAACTTTTCGACGTAGAATGTCTAAGAAAGTACGGAAATTGGTACAATATAAAAAATGTAGGCAATTTAAAGACAAATCATTGAATTCACGAGTTCAGTATATAAAACTGAGTTGCAATAATTCTGGCTGAAACTGCTGAAAGTGATTTTCCATAATTATTGGAGAAAAGCATATAAAGCTGGTTTTATTATGCCTCACTTTTACTTTCTCACTATTCTATAGTATAGAGAAAGTATAATGATCGCAAAAAAATCGATGTTGATATTTTTGTGGAAATATCCGTTTTGTCCCTGAGTACAAAAAAGTAGTTTTTACAAAATGTCTGTCTGTATGTATACAAAACTAGAGCGAAAACTATTCGATCGATTTCAAACAAATTTGCACCAGGCATGTCAAGTAGACCTGTATAAATGCACGAGAAACGGGTTTGAAAATTTTTGAAAAACAACCCCCAAAAAATCAGTTATTATTTTTTTATAAAAAAATAGCTCTAACGATTTTGATAAAATGTTGCTTATTTGTAACTTTTAATGTGGGCCTACCTTATCATATGCAAAAAACACATCTTTCTAAAAATTCTCGTTTAGCCAATAATAATAACTGATTTTTGGGGGTTTTTGTCAAAAAATTTCAAAACCTTTTTTCGTGCATCTGTACAGCCCTAATTGACGTGTTTAATGCAAATTTGTTCGAAATCGATCGAATAGTTTTCTCTCTAGATAACAATAATATTTATTAGTTAATCTCCTACTTTAATAAATCACCTCTCCTACCCCACCTACAATTATGAAATCACAGTGAATCTGTTTAAATGTATTTGCATTTATTACCATAGCAACCAATTGAATAAAATAACAGATGTTGGCTCCAATATTTCCATTAACAGCTGATTTCAAACTTTGAAATAATTACCTGTATTTTTAACTTTTAGGTTAGGTAACATCAACTCCTATAAAAGCGAGTGTACGTTCGTACGTACATACGTAAGTAACTTACAATATAACAGCTGATTTCACCCATCATCTGCTAAAACGAAACCTAGCATAGATTATACAGTACGATTTTTTTAACCGTGCCCTCGGCCAAATTGTACTAACCTGAATGATAACATTAGAAATCGCTCTGTCTACTCCACGAAAACTAAGCCTAGCGGCGTGAAACAGCGAAAACCGAGCTTCAATAACACTGACATTTAATACACTTAGCAACGATGTAAAATTATGAAACTTTCTCTGATACTCAGATAAGAACCATACGATTCTTATGATGTAAAAGAAAATCCATTACAAAACCTATTTCATATTTTAAAAATCAATATTACAACAATGTACTTTAATAATGACATGAAATTTTCACATCGCTGAAAAGTTTTTTGTTTGTTGGTCAGAGACAAAGTGTTCGCGAGAAAGTTTTAGATAAAGGTCCAAATTAAATATTTTATTTGAAACATTTTTTCGTTTGACTTACGGTTTGCTTGGTACGGATGTCTGGAGTTAGATTCCGGGGAAAACTTCCTGCCTGAGGGGGAAGTAGGCCTACTTGGTGTCTGGCATTTACCTTAACCACACCACAGTATTATTCGAACAAGAGACGACTCATTCAAGTAGTTTTTATTTCAATAACTTTATTCGAATAATTATTCAATCAGTTTTGTTTAATCGAAGTTTGTGGAACTGCCTTTACAATCCCTCCCCGCTACACCGCTAGCCCACCGTGCGCTAGCCGAGCCGAGGGCACGGTTAAAAAAATCGTACTGTACCTTTGGGGTTATGTTTACAACTTTAATTAATAAAGTCATATGAAGTTGATTTTCTTAAAATATGAGTTAAAGAACTAATATAGGCTTTAATACGTTATGAGATTTGCTTTGAGGTTATAAAATGAATATGGATATTTTTTATCTTTATTTAGATGTAATAATGTATATAAGTAGGCCTACAACATTTTAGCAAATAGGCCTGGAGTTGGAAAACTCTGTTGTTTTTAAATAGTGTTTTTTCATTATGTATTTCTGATGTGAATCTAACTAATCTGCCTGTGATTTTTCACGGGGTTAATTAGCTCTAAAAATAATATAAAGCATACACCAAAGAAATAGAGTTTAAACATCTCTCGGTTCCATTCCAAGTGACAACAATTGAATTGTAGTACAGTAAACTCTGCAGGCCTTATAGGAGATTTACAACTCATAAATTTCATTAAGGACCAAAACCAAAATATTTGAACACTCCTGCTAGAATGTATTGACAGGCATATTGTTTCCTGGTAATTTATTTACGACTTGCTTGACAAAGCTTGAAGAAATTCTTACAAAAAATATATCTTTCCTTCCCAAACAAACAAGCGTTGAGATAATTGGTGCCACTTTTATTTGTCTCACCCAGCCCTAAAACTGCTCATTCTTTGAACAATGGGTCACTAGGCACTAAAAACTATTGAAGCCATAAATCTTGCCCTTTTATGGCCATTGGGTTATTTAATTTCAACAAACGGGGATAGTCTTTCAAGCAAAATGTCAGTTTTTAGAAGGGTTCAGTTCTTCCTTCTAAGTCAAGTATAACAGCTAACATTTTCTCATTTAAGGGTCCTGCTGTAGTGGCGGCCATCTTGGATTTATCCCATAAGAGCAATGTTAAATTTCAAACCATTTATTTCCTTAATTTTTTATCATAAAATTGTTTGCAAGGTCTCATTTTAAGCACAGTCACAATACGCATCCGTATTGCAATTTAGTTTTTTTAAATGCTTTTGATTTGTTACGTAATTGTCATTTTGTAAGTACAAAGTTTGAATTTTTTTCCTAACACAATAAAAAATTAATAGTAATGAAAAATAATTTGCAAGCCGGGTCCGGAATTTTGTAAAGAATATTCAGTTTTTTTCAACACTCAATTACAAAAGATAGACTTATAAAATGGTTTGAAATGAGGCAATGTCAAAGCGTTCAGCTGCAAGAAATTACACCCTTTAGATAGGGATATAGTGAGAAGCGCTTTCGTTTCCGGTTGCTTTCTCGTTTACTGGAGCAGACCCTTAAGGCTCAACTAACTAAATTCAAAACGGCGAAGGTGGCAACCAATTTCAATGGCGAAGGTGGCAACCAATTTCAATGGCGAAGGTGGCAACCAATTTCAATGGCGAAGGTGGCAACCAATTTCAACGTTAAAATAACCTAATCATACCTTCACTTTTAAACATATTTTTGTGCTATTTTCGTCGAAAAAGGACAGCTGTAGGCCCCTATTTGTTTTCTTAAAAGTAAAATATAATGCGAGTTTTGATTGCTAAGGTTTTTTGCAACTGAGTAAAAAATTCATAAAGTTTACTATTTATATAATACGTTTATAAAAACAATAAAACGGTGTTTGAAAATGTATTCAGTAATCAACATCCGCATATGATACTACTTTTAAATTTATTCCAAGAATTAGGCCTAACGGGAAGAAATTACTTATTATGTAGCATTGCTCTTATGGGAATCAGATTCAATATGACGGACAGGGTATCCTCCCCTTAAAACACCTTTAATAAATAAAACCATGTCAAACGCTGGACATTTTCAAAACTTCATCCTCAAAAGTTTCCACACATAAATCGATTTAGATTTAACTGCCTTTCCTTTTCAGACATTCCTTAAAAAGAAGCAACCTACAAAACAAATGCGAATATTTCGAGCCACGACTTTTACGGATTTGCGAATCTCAAGAATAGAACCTCCTTGGATGTACCCTCCCCCCATCGCAGCCTCTTAATTCAAAGTGAAGTATTTGGGAGTAACCCTAGGACATATGTTCCCTCTTTTGAAAAATAGGGAATGCTTCCAGAACCAACAGTTTGAATGTACTAAGCTTCTCCCCCACCTAGGGGTTAATGGTGAGGGAGGAACAGCTGACACCTAAGATATCTAGTAAACAAGTTTTCTCTATCTGCAGCTGGACCTTGTATAATTTGGACGTTCTAATAAAAAGTGAGTTATTTGTATATCACACCCACAATATTTACTGTTTAATGCATTCAAGTGATTGAGCAATCCACAAATAGCTAGTTCTTATCAGAAGAAATGATAACAGTAGCGTAAAAATGACCTTGCAGCCATTAAAGTGGCCCGCTCCAGTGAAACCTCTTTAAAATCAAAAGAAGAAATAACAAGAACTCGGTTTTGATGAAAATATAAGCAAGTAGGCATTGTTGAACGTGAATAAAACTCAAACTAAATCAATGATTTATATATCCGCTTAAAACAAAATACATTGTTTTTATTGGAAAAATTAAAATAAACAAAACGAAATTCAAACCCAACAAACAAAAGAACAACGTAAACTAACAATACATTGTAATAATAACTCAGTTGCAGTCGACAAGTAGGACGTTTGGCAACACCGCGGACTGCAGTGCCTACGTGCGATATTCTACATGCAACATGGCGGTCGGAACAGCTGACGGAAGTTGTACGACAATATCTACTGAATCGCATGTTGAAAACATCGAACTGAATAATTATCGAAAGACTTTAAAGTTAATTGTTTTTAGTTTAAGGAAATACACGTTCGCACAGGTGTTTTATTATTGGTAAAGCACAATTTAAATGATTTTAAGTCATAAACAAAATAATTTTGCAATTTTAGTCTTCGTATAAATAGTCGCCAGAAATATAATTTGTGTTCAATAGGCCTAATAAGATCTTTTCTGTAAACAAATTTGGTAAAATAACTTGTCTCGAACAGTAAAAGCAATTAACCCTTTTGAATCTTACATCTGTAGGATTACCTACTAATATTGTAAAGAGATAAAATTTGTTTGTTTGTATGTAGAATCTCTGGAACTACTGAACCGATTGAAAAAATAGTTTTACTAATAAAAAAAGCTACACTATCCCTGAGTAACATAGGCTATAATTCATTTTTATAAAACATTTTTTATTTCAATATTTGTAAATTTAAACGGAAAAAATTCTTAGTTTAGGCCTAGACTGATATGTACCAACACACGTATTTACATTTATTACCACAGCAACCAATTGTCTAAAGTATTGTATAAAACTGTTGTTTGCTTTAATAATTTCATTAACAGCTCAAAAGCTGATTTCAAATTTTCAAGCAATTATTTGTATTTCTAACTTTTAGGTTAGGTTTTTATTAAATTGCAGACCTGATCCTTGCTAGTACTTTTAAACTTTATTATAACTGCTGGTTTTAAAATATAAAAAATAATGTTGATTTGAACATTTAACATTATTTACCATCTTAGCTTTGGGGTTATTATTGATCCTACACCTTTATTATAAAGAAAATATTAACATTATGTGTAAAGAAGGTTCCAACGGGGTTGGCGTGAGTAAGGGGTTTCCCCTAGTAAATAGTGCAGAAATGTTACTCTATACTTTTGATGTGATGTATTTATTTAGTTTTAAAAATGTCTTATTTAACAGCCGTTTTTTCCAAAAATGAATGAGATTTTAAAATCATTGGACCAATTAATAGCAACGAGTTTATAAATGGGGAATAATAGAAAACGAAGTGAACAAAATAATACCATTGTGCACCTATCCATGCCGTTGACTAAGCAACCGCATTCATTCCACAAAAAGACACATAATTAAATACTGCAAGACGAACATAATACTTTGATCTTGTTACTTCTGAAACTCACTCTTTGCCGAACAATGAAACTGCCCCCTTTACTCAAATAATTTATGAACACATTTTCTAAACAAAGAAATGATCAAACGTCAAAAAAAACATAAACTGGAGCCAAGAAAGTAGCAAATGTACAGATTTAAAGCAAGGCGAGTCGCCAAGAAATGGTCGGGCCATTAAAGTGTCATTCACCGCTCGGGACATTTTGGTGTGGAGTGTAGGACTCGCCGGCCACCATTGCACCGAGGAGAAAGCTAAGACATTGAACCTGAAGTGGTCCTATTATAGAAGCGTTACATCAAACAACCTTGGCAATGAAAGTCATCCATAGGCATACTTAGCTCGGACCAAAACTGATGTCAGAGTTAAATAACAAAGCGGATAACAAGCGGCTAGCAATAAGTGTTCAAGAATATCTACAATTTTGCGATGGAAGGAAATCATTTTGTGGCATTGGTGAAATACAAGAACAAAAAATTATTTTAAAATATCCAATTTGCCTGACTATTAACTGTGACAATAAATTACCCATTGACATTTAGTTCAGACATAAAACCTCAGTTTTGAACATATTAATGGACAACCTTGCTATACAAATATAAACGCAAGGCTTAAAACGTATGGTTTGTGTCAATATTAAGCCAGACGTTATTGACAATGTTAGTAGATCATTCTACCTGATAGAACCATAGCCAGAGGCTAATCTCAACCCCTATTAGTCTTCACAATTCAGTTCAAGCCGGCCCTATTATAGAGAACAGCATAGACGTTTCAAACTCAAGCAATATCCACCAACTGATCTTCATTCAATACAAACTTTTATTGGCACAACTAGACCCTCTCCACAGCAATAGAATGCATTATCTTGCTAAAAATGTGTGATATTCAAATTATACAACTAAAGAGTTGCAATTAACTTCAACATTGTACAAAACTATTGGCAATTAATTGCTTTATTTTACGGCCTATTAAAAGTATAACTAAACAATATTTAAGTGACAAATTACCGATCTTCCTTCAATGTCAACTTGCTGGTTGAAACAACTAGAGTGGGGAGTAGACCACCAACAAAATAGGAACATTTTATTTCGCTGATCACTTCTCAGCACTGAAGTTCATAGCCTATCTTGCAAAAAAAGTGATATCCTAATTTTACAATTTAAAATTTGCAACTTCAAGGTTGTACATAAAACGTTTGCCAATTAACTGTTTTATATTAGGCCTATCACAGATTTAAATAAAATTAAACAATATTTTGATAGCCTAGAATAACTAATTTGAAAATCGCAAAACTGAAATAAAACTTACTAGTATTTTATATCATAAATCTTGAACAAAATCAATGGGGACTTCCATAAACCTACTAGGCCAAACAGATGTAGTAATAAAAAATTACTTTGGTTTAGCTGGGGGGGGGGGGGCTTAACAAGATTTAGTTTTACATTAGATGCCAAATTGGGTTGGAATCAAAGAATTTCCATTCTAATGGTGGCTGAACAAAAATATTCTATGGATAACAGCTTAAAGGAGCACCTCCTGCCCTTTTATTTAGCTTTAAAACAAACCTAAATTTATTATTATATCTCAACTCTAAGTGGGTAAAAATACGATTTTTGGTTCTTATGACACATGAGAATAAGACAAATTTTGTATCATATTCTTAATAATTTGATATGATTTATCGATTTATCCATATAAATAATTAAAATTGCCGCCTATGGTGGTAGGGATATTTAGCTTTTTCTGTAGTGCAAAACCTGATTATACAGTCTTTGATGATATTCAGCTGATGACAACCCTGCATATGGGGCTAGTATGTATTAAATATGTAAGTAAAACTTTAAGCACGTTTTCCGGAAATCATATATTTTATTCACAAAAGAAACATTTTATCAAAATCTATCTAACATATCGATCTGAAATTTTCAGGGGTTGTTTAATGGAGTGTATTACAGGTTTTAACGAGAGCATTTTGTAATATAAGTGATTACATCTAAGTTATGACTGAGAAATGTGGCAAAAACTGGTCAAAATTCTATTATTTTATAAAAATAATGACAAAATGTATTAAAATGCTTGTATTGAAAAACCCTCAAGTTAAATTTTGTATTTAAGTAGTTACTAGGTAACACACTGATAAAATTTTACTAATTTTGATTCAGTAGTTTCTGAGAAAATGTTCCTTAATTAAATATTGTATTTTTATCATTGCCGAGATATATAGCTTTGTTTAGCCGGAGCCCCTTAACAGCTAACAAAATAGCTTTGTTTAACAAGTTATTTTCGATTACAAAAACATAACCTGTACTATAAACAATGGCCTAATCGACAAAAAGAATAATCACAACAAATACTTAAAACTGAGAAATTTTCAGGTGCAAAGGAATGAATCATAACTTATTCCAAATTAATTTTAAAATTAAACCAATACAAAAAGTCAAAAGCTCAAAAGGGAGTTTTTATTTATTCGTCTTCTTTTTTTTGCCAATGCACACACCTAAGTTTATTGAAATATTACCAATACTATTAGCCTATTTCAGTTTGTTATTATTAGGCCTAGGCTATTAAGATAATAAATTTGGAATGAAATCGATAAATCAATGAAAATCAGATAGCCTAGGCCTATGTTTACCTATAAAAATGGTTTTGCTTCCTTTTCCTATTAAAAATTAGGCTTATTTCATATAAACAAATAGCCTACCTCATAAATAACACTAATTTGGCCTAACCCTACTTGAACTAATATATTAATCAAATTAATAGGCTTATTTTTCTAATAAAATAATCCAAGTAGCCTAGATACCTATATTATTCACCCATTCTTTAAATTATCATAGACTTTTAGTAACAATAATAAAACTTTCCTGATAAAACATAACCTAACTCAGTACAAAAATAACCTAACAAAAATAATAAACAATATATCAAAACTACTTTTTTGTAAATTATTAGAATACCTACAGTAGGCCTATATAGAAGCAATAATACAAAATAAATCTGTGTTTCAATATAACTTACCAATAGTGAGAAGAAAGTGATTACAACTTGATATGAGCAAAAGGCAGAGATGTTGAGACTAGAGAAAGTTGCAGGCAGTGTTAAATCGCCGAATGTAAAAGGCAGTGATTTAAAATTTAAATGACACTCGAATCACTATCAGTCGCACACAACCGTTACTTTAAAATATCACAGGTTTAACACTATTAAAATTACGTGCTTAACTGATGTTACGAACACACACTAGTCTAAAATAGAACAAAACAAAATAAATAAACAGTTTTAAAATAATGAACACATAACACCTTCCATTTCCGTACCAAACCGAACGCTCTCGCTTACACCAAACAAACTCCTTCAGCCTGTACTGTAGTCTTCCTTTGTCTGAGCGGCCAGGGATGGGGACTCGGACGAGTCCATTCCGACGTGGTGGGAGAACGAGGGGATACCACCCCTCTCGATACCGTACAATGTCTACTACACAACCTACAAACATTTCCGTCCCACTACAACACGATCGCAGAGCATTTGCTTCAATGCTTCTGAAGTTCACGATTGTAAACAATTACCGAGTGCTGCAGTTTTATTCTATTCATATTGGATCGATTTCAAAACCAATTAAGAACAAAACGTAATTTCATTAAGTGAATATACGAGTCTGTCCCGAAACGAAACACTGACTGTTGATAATTAGGGCGTGTTCATTGTTTGCAGGCCTACCATTTCACAAATATAGACGATTATTAAAAAAACATACTTTCTAACAGAAACGGGCTAAAATATACGAAAAATCACAAAAATAAACACAGGGGAATAAATACAATATTATAAAATTATATATATACATATAGATCAAAATAAAAATTTCAAAACAAGGTATAAATAATTGACAAATTAGTCATGATCACTTCCGTATTTTCTGGTTAATATTCACTAGCTGACCTATGCGAATATTTCGCAAGTCAGGAGTAGGCCTACTTACTTTAAATTACGTTGGTTTAATTTGATTGATTTGTGTGATTGATTGCACTTGCACATAGAATGTAAACAATCAGCTGTCATGTTAGTTAAACAGATTGTTAATAGATGGCGCCTTTCATTAGGAACCATAAATATGAAGTATAATATAAAAATATTTTAAATCAATTTTTGCAACGAAAACATGAATTTTAAGCTGTTTGTCTGTTTTTTGTGAATAGCGGGAAATATAAGTTTTAAAATTATGCTTGAATAATTAATATTCCCTTTCGCCTATTAAAAGCCTATTAAAATACAGTATTTTATACGAGGCCAATAGAAATCAGAAGACAGTATTTTATACGGGGCCAATAAAAATCAATCTACAAATGGTTCGTACGTTCCTACTGTTATCTTCATGCACTAAAATCATAAACAAAGACCATTCGGTTATTACAATTTGAACGCGATTTAAAAAATGACAACACTATAGAGAACAAGAGCTAATTTTGTGTGGAAATTCCTCAGCCAGCTCAGAACGTAAGAAACGTCGTATCAAATTTCTTCTTAACATTTAATGCCCTTCCCCTCCCACCGCGCGTTTCACCCCTAACAACCAACCCTCTTTTATGAACAGAGGGTAAGCGTTTCCGCTCTTACTGCTCTCTTTAATCTGGCGTAAATATGTTCTTGTTTGGGATATTATGCTGAACACTGTGCACTTTTGGAGCATCGTTGGATCAGGCACTCAACGTTTTAGATATAAAAAAACAAAATTACCAGCTCACATACACTTTTTCTTAAAGAATAAATTGACGGTGTTTTTAGCGAATTTCCATAGAAAATATTGGGAGAATTTTTAATACACAGAGCATTGCGTGCTTCGCACGCCAACCCCTGGATTTTGAGTATTTTCAATACACAGAGCATTGCGTGCTTCATACGCCAACCCCCGTATTGGGAATATTTTCAATACACAGTGCAATGCGTGCTTCGCACGCCAACCCCCGTATTGGGAGTATTTTCAATACACAAAGCATTGCGTGCTTCGCACGCCAATCCCCCGTATTGGGATAATTTGTATACATAATGCATTGCGTGCTTCGCACGCCAACACCCGTATTGGGACAATTTTCAATACACAGTGCATTGCGTGCTTCGCAAACCAACCCCCGTATTGGGAGTATTTTTAACAAACATGCATTGTGTGCTTCGCACGCCAACACCCGTATTGGGACAATTTTCAATACACAATGCATTGCGTGCTTCGCACGCCAACCCCCAGTATTGGGAATATTTTCAATACACAGTGCAATGCGTGCTTCGCACGCCAACCCCCCGTATTGGGGGTATTTTCAATACACAGAGCATTGCGTGCCAATTTTAAGCCTCTGTGTTATGGACGCCCATGTACATCCGCTTTAAAATATTGGTGATTATTACGTGGAAAAGTTCAAAAGTAAAAAATAAAGTAATTTCTACTCATAGGCTATAAATATAAAAATTAAATATCAGCTCCTAGCATAGGAAGTACGAAATTTGCGAAGCAGTGAACGTGTTAAGAATCGGCGAAACTATCCAATTACAAAAAAAAAAAAAAAAAAAAAAAATTCAGGAACAAATGTCAGAGATTCATCACATTTATAGAAATAAATGTTTAACGGTAAATAACGACAGCGACAGGCATTAGGCTAAATCAAAACAACGGCTACTAATTTAAGACACACACAGAATTATCAACGAGTTCCGAAGGGGGAAAAAATTATCTCAAAGTCTCGTGTCATAATAGACTCACGCGATATGCATAAACGCTGATGTGTTAGGGAATTGTATTTCTGGTTATTAGCTAAACCAAATAAACGCATGCGCAATGGTGTTGCGCAGGTCAAGAAACTCGTGACGTCAACCGTAGGATTTCCTGTACAATAATTATGCCGAACGAGTTGTCACAGGCGCATGCGCCCTCCCGCACGTTTCCACACCAAATAACTAATTACTCTGTACACTTTCCGATTTCAATTCGTTAACGAATACAAGTGATTACCAATATCACAGTAATTGCGAAAACGGTTTTAATACACTTGAATCCAATTTTGAATTCATTGACCTTTTAACGCAGACCATTCATGAGAATATTCTTGTAAAATACATAAATCACATATTGTGTAGCATTCTATACATACAAAATATCACGAACTATCATCTTGTAAAAACAGATTGTAAAAATAAAGTGTTAAATAACAACATTTAACCGGTCATAATAACATTTACTAAGTTACAAGGAAAATATAGTAACATTAAATATTCCTATAAAGATATTTTTGTATTATTTCTACCAAAAAAAAAAAAAATACCCTTTGGCATTTTTGCTTAACATAATAGTATAACCAGTTATAATAACATTTAATACGTTAAAAGGAAAATAAACTAACTTTTAATGTTCCAATGATGATATTTTCTTAATACTTAATTTACAATTAAATAATGTTATCAATAATTTGTTTCATTGTATAAACAAATTAGATGAATATAAATTAAGTAGTTTATTAAATAGTGAAAGTATTTCAAATTAAAAAAGGTGAGACATGATAAAGTTAAATTTCTCTTTGTAATAATCAACAAAAATAATAATTTATATCAATCTAATCTTACATTTAAATGATAACACTCTATGTATTTAGACTAATACACCGCTCATATGAATTTCTTCAACAATCATGGAAAAGCACTTTCAGCCAGAATTATTGTATTTTCTCAGTAATCCTGAACTCAATGATAATGAGTCATCATAAACCACTGCATTTGTCTAAAGTACAGTGTACGAAAAAAAATAAAAAAATAAAAAAGTGTTCGAAAATAAATTGATGTTGAGATTTTTGTGGAAATATCCGTTTTGGGACCCTCTGAGTCCAAAAAAAGTGGTTTTTACAAAATGTCTGTATGTATGTCTGTATGTATACAAATCTAGAGTGAAAACTATTCGATCGATAGTCTGTATAGAAGCACGAAAAAAGGTTTTGAATTTTTTTGAAAAACAACCCACTTTTTGGCAAAAAAAAACTCCAAAATTCAATTATTATTTTTTTACAAACAACGGTTCTAACAATTTTGATCAAATATGGCTTATTTGTAGCCCTTAATGTACCCTATCATATGAAAAAAACCGTATCTTTCTAAAAATTCACGTTTAAATAATAATAATAACTGATTTTTGGGGGTTTTTTGGCCCAAAAGGGGTTGTTTTTCAAAAATTTTCAAAACCTATTTTCGTACAACCATACAGGTCTAATTGACATGTTTGGTGAAAATTTGTTCGAAATCGATCGAATAGTTTTAATAATAATAATAATATTTATTAGTTACTCTCTTACTTCAATGTATCCCCCGCCTACTTTAATACAATTATGAAGTCGCAGTGAATCTGTTCAATAATTTAAATATGTTTGTGAGAAAGTATGTGCCAGTTTCTGGTACCGTTTATTTTGTATCTTACCATTTTTTCGTAATATCTTTGGTTTCGTAGGTGTTCAATTTTGAAAAAATTGAACCACCGCCATCTTGAAACGGATAACGGGAGAGAAACTACATTTTGAACATTTTTGTAAACCAATGCGATAGACTTTCATGAATTTATCTTAAAAGTTTCAAGAGATATTTAAAACATCTGGTGTGCACATCACACAACTTTCCTTACCAAAATAGATGCTGTATCAATTACCAAATTTTTCGAGCGAGAGATTGATGATACCATTTTCGAGTTAATGGGAGTATCCGTTTCGAAAAAAGCGGTACTAACTTCAAAACGGTTAATCCCACGGACCTGATTTTGGTCTCAATCGATTTCTCACCCCCAAAAATGTCAAGGTCGATACCAAACACGGCTAGTTTAAAAAAAGTCATTTTTGCCCCCAAAAAGGGCATTTTTGGGGTCAATTTTTGAAAAAATGGAAAAAGTTGAGTGGGGTATCTTTTTTGACATTCTTTTGGACGCTGAATCGAATGAGACTATTTTCAAGTCGATAGGACGAGCCATTTCGGAGATACAAACAAAATAACTTGCGTTTTTGTAATAACTTTTTTCAACGAATTTTTAAGGGTATATAGCGTACATAGCGTGTTAAGGGGGTCTGAGTAGAGTATGTTAGCAAAGTTTAATCAAAATCGTTAGAGGGGTTTTGGAGTAAATACCAAAAATGTGCTAAAAACTGGTCCCACGGTAAGACACCACCTCCGATTTGCTTCAAATTTACATGGGTTTAATTGTTTACGTGTTTGAAGATATCCTGTAAATTTCAGTTCGATCCGTCCAGCCGTTTGCCCTGTGCACTCCGGACACACACACACACACACACACACACACAGACACACAGACAGACCAATTGCCAAAAATGCATTTTTTGGACTCAGGGGGCCTTGAAACGTAAAGATATTATGAAAACTCGACATCGAATTTTTGGGTCGATCGCAATACTTACCTTACCTAGTATAGGGTAAGGAAAGTAAAAAAAACCCTCATACAGACAGACAACTTCTAAACTATACAAGCTAGGACACATGTTATATTGCATTATTTGCTATTTTTGACCTGCTGAATAACACGGTAAAGTTTGGTACAATGGTTGCCTTGCCAGACACCCTGTATATCCCTCGTAACATATCACGAACGATTACCAAAGTACGTTTACCAGTATACCAAGTTGTTTTACAAAACCAACTCTATTTAAGTCAAGGTTTTTCCATTCGAGGTTGCTCAATTTTACGTAATCACTAGAAACTACTATCTATGTAGGTCTTGGCAAGGTTGAGATATTCTATTTTCCGTTTTTAGCGAATTTCCATAGAAAAGATGAGCTATTGCGGTGAGCACCGTCCATGGTCCCCAGAACACGTTTTGGGGTGACGTTAAAAATTGTATACTGGATGTTTCTTAAACAGGACGACCAACTTCTGGAGCGGTTTTCTTACATAAAAATAAATAAAAAAGTTCCTGTAAACATGTAAACTAAAACGCTTCGTTTTCCAGATATCCGCCATTTTGGGTTTTTTCCAAATTAATTTATATCTAAAGAAATGTGTGACTGATTGAGTTCAAACTTTGCATGAAGCTTAACCTAACAATGATCTGCCTCAAGAAAAATAAGCGATTAAATTCAATCATGAGTTTCAAAGTGGCGGCTGTTTGAAAATTTCAAAACTAAATTACTCAGAAACCTTACATTTCAACAAAACATTTCAAGACACCTTTTTTGCAACCCTTTTGATTCCCTTTCGGATGGTGTAACTGTAAAAACAATCGGATGAAGGATAAAAGTTTTGTTATGTGTAATAATTGGTTTGTTCAACCTGGCATCCTATACCAATACAGTAAACACAGCAACGTTGTATGTATATATGCTGTTATTAACTTTACTTACCTATTATCATTCATTCGATTCTTTTGAAAGTAACTCCATCCGATAGGGGATAAGAATTACAAAAAAGGTGCCTTGATATTTTTTGTTAAAATGTACGGTTTTTGGGTTGTTAATTTTATAATTTTCTAACAGCCGCCATTTTGAAATAATTGTAAATAATCGCTTATTTTTCTTGAGATAGATGTTAGGTTAAAATCCATGCCAAGTTTGAACTCAATCAGTCAAACATTTCCCTAGATATGCATTATTTTGTAAAAAAAAAAAACCAAAATGGCGGATATCTGAAAAACAAAGCGTTTTAGCAATAAATACATAATCGTTTGAGTATTCGTTGGTTTTAGGGTCCATGTTTTTAGGAATTTCTTTTATTTATTTTGATGTAGGGAACCCACTAAAGAAGTTTGACGTTCTATTTAAGAAACACCTTGTATTTGTGTTCGCACGCTAACGGTTGCATTGACGTCCGATTCGGTCCAACTTTGATACATCGTTGGTTAAGTCACTCAG
>JAGFPH010000876.1:235052-247600 GCA_018207615.1 Philaenus spumarius
TATGGCAATGTGTTCGCACGTAGCTCTGTTGAAATTTGATTTCATTTATATTGCCCTTTCTGAAAACATTTAAACTTTGCGGTTCCACGAGATTGTAGGCAATTCACAGAATCGATTGATCAAACAATATACAGGGTGCCGCAAGAAGCCTAAGCGGGCTATATAGGATCGGGTCACTTTTTTACTCCCCCCCCCCCTATACGTAGTATGTGGAGAAAGTATTGTTTACGTCCAAATTTTTAGTGGCATTATCTGTTTTGGTACTCCCTGAATCCCCAAAAAATGTTTAGTGGAATTATCTACGTTGGTGCTCCCTGAACACAAAAATATTTTTAGTGGAATTATCCGTTTTGGTGCTCCCTGAACCCAAAAATATTTTTAGTGGAGTTATTTGTTTTGGTGCTCCCTGAACCTAAAAAACTGTTTTTTTTTTATGATGTCTGTCCGTGTGTCTGTTAGGATGTGCACAGAGCTGGAGACCATACCAACGATCCGATTTCGATGAAATTTGGTATGTAGGCGTAGTTCTAGAATATCTCAAGGCGTTTTTTCTTTATTTTTTCAAATTTTTTATTTTTAAGCAGTTTTAAAATTTCAACGGTTCTAACGATTTTGATAAAATTTTGCTTATTTGTAGCCCTTAATGTAACCTACCATATGCAAAAAAACTGCATCTTTCTAAAGATTCTCGATAAGAAAATAATAATAATAAAAATAACTGATTTTTAACGGTTTTTTGTCAAAAAGGGGTTGTTTTTCAAAAATTTTCAAAACCTTTTTTCGTGCATCTATACAGGCCTACTTGACATGTTTGGTGCAAATTTGTTCGAAATCGATCGAATAGTTTAAAAAATAATAATATTTAAAGCACTTAATATTAAAGGGCACCTCGGCAAAAAGTAACAAAGTGAACCATTCTCATTGCAGTAGAATCAATCAGTGAGCCTTTAAATGGTTTACCGAAGTGCCCCACCCCCCTACCCCCAAGGGGGGGGGGGGGCCCCAGGTTGGTGGTGCAGATTCGGAATCTGCGACTCCCAGAACCCCTGTATACAAATTTTGATAAGTTTTCATGAATTCAAACACTTTTTATAAATTATGGGAAATGATGCACTTCTAGATGCACTTTATTCATGCCCAAAATGCACTTTCGTCTGCCGACAAGGTATTGCATGTAGACTTTTTTCCTGAGACTTCTCCGAATACAATGCCGAAAACCGCATCTCGATCGGTTCTGTAGAAAAATATTTAGTTATTCTGGAGGATTTTGGTCTAATTTCCCTGGTCTAACAGCCCATGAACACTAAATTAGGTTTACCTTATTATCAAATATATCAATGATATACCTTTATATAAATTAAATATTTAAATATATTTGATATACCTTATATATCAAATGAAAATATAGAATTTACACAAAGTCCACATAAACATCAATGTACACGTATATCGATTTGTACTAGATAATAGTATATCGATTGCAAAATATGCTTGCTCGTTGGTTGAAAAACTGTACAATCGTAAGAGTTTACAGAAAACATCATATCTAAGACAAGAAATAACGAAAGATTGGAAATCAGTGTTAGAATGTTCAAATCTTGACGAATAAAAAGGAGTGCTTATATACTTTTCAAAACAAGTCTGTCTAACGACTATGAGCCTTAGAAAAGTGACAAGTTTTGTACCTTTTCTTTTTGCTTTCTCTCGCAGCGTCAGCTTTTTAGACAACTACAGTTTTAAAATGATAATTAAATTTTTTTTTGTAAATTTAAGTTTTAGAATTAATTTTTAACCCTAGAAACGGCAGCTTTAACGAAAATGGATTTTTTTGGCGTGTGCAAGCATTTATTCAAAAATTCGCCAAAAATAGTAAATTAACCCCAATCCAAAAGTGTTCCATAGCTTTTTTGTAGAGAAAGGTTCAAAGAATTTGTATATGCCAGTAAAAAAATTATAGATGTAAAATTTACAAAGTTATTAGCTCAAGAAACAAAAAATGTTCAGTTACGAAAAATAAAAGTTCAACTTTAAGTCTACATAAAAAGTAGTAAACATTTTTTGTAATTTTTTCCATAAATATAAAAAAGTTTCGTAATTTAGTTCTAAATAGAACTGTATAAAAACATTTAACATTTTCAAATTTCTTATTTTGAAAACACGAGATTTTATGTTCTTACTACAAGTCTGCTATCAAAAGTATGCCAAGTTAGAAACGTAATTTACTAATTTACGTAATTGCCCAAAAATGAAATATTATTATAACAAAGTGTAGAAAATAAATCAAAGAACTGAACTGTATACTTGTAAATTATCTTTTCATAAAAGTGTTTGACTTAGAATTATTTGAATAACAAAAGTTAGAAAAATATAGAAAACTCTCGTCTGTACAAGATGCGCGCGCAAACTCCTATGTCTAGCCATGTTGTAAAAGTCCGTAAGGCTTCAGATTTGAACGTTAGATGAGACCGTATTAGCAGTCACTTTCCCACGGTCCTACACAATAAACTGTTCAAATAAAGCATATTTGGTTTACAGGGGAAGTTAGCTTGAAGCATTATGTTTACAAAGATACCAAAATATCTCTAAAAAGCGATTGAGGTCACACAGTTCTCACGTGAAATAAATAACGCTGTTTATTGGTTGGAAAACTGAAAAATTGCAAGGGTCTACAAAACCCCTTACAACGTCAGAACTATTTGTCCGATTTTTGATTGGATGAAAGTTTTGGATAGGGGAAATTGTGATGAATCCATCGATACATAGGTTTAACTAAGACAACCTACTGGGCGGGCTTTAGAGATTGACGAAAGTTGAGTTATTTCGTTATGTTTTGTATCGGGCGCCGATTGATTTGTAGAAAACTAATAAACTGCAACGATGATTACGTATGTAAATATACGTTTTAGAAAGAAATTGTAAATACAAAAAATAAAGTTTGAAACATTACCTTTCCAATGGTGTTTGTTTTTTTTGAGATTGGAAGATTTTTAGTGGGTGAAATATTCAATACAATCACGCGTTACAAATGTGTTTTCGTGCGATCTGCCGGTTCTAGGGTTAAATCCAAAAATTAATGTTTGAAACATTACCGTTTCTAATGGATTTTGTTTTATCGAGGTTGGATGATTTTTAGTGGGGAAATATTCAATACAATCAAACGATACAATAGTGCTGTCTACCACTTGCTCGGTGAGCTGAGACGACTCGATAGTGTTGTTTAATAAAACATATAAATCAGATCTTAAAAAAAATTTGGGGGTCATGATCCCTATGACCCCCCCCCCCCCTGTAGGAAATATTAGTTACCTATTTGAAACGAATGCAACAATCGGGAAATTCGTTCGATTGCAAAAACCTTTCGAAATTCAATCGAGAACATCGAAAAGGGATACACCTCGAATAACAAAATCTCACGCGACCGCTCAAAAGAACTAACTAAACTTTGGCGTAAGTATTTGGTTAACTCTCACCCATCTTGGTTGGCTGGTACGAGGATAGCGCCTGTCCTATATACACGGCCAACAATCAATACACTAAAGTACAGTCCCTGCCACTGCTTTCATGTCCTCACGCACGTACACCATAGCAAGCTTACACAGCGAAGGCTACGTACATTGCCTGATTAGAACCGTACTTTCCAACCAAGCTCAAAGTACATGTAACAATTTACATTAAATCCAATTTTAATACAACCTATTTTTATCGAATCTCCATAGGAAAGATGAGCTATTGCAGTGACTCTTATCTTGAGACCTAAGGTCGGGCACTGATCATGGTCACCAGAACTCGATTTGGGTTTGTCATTAAAAATTATGTATATATACCAATATACAGAGTGTTCAAAAAGTCCCTTCAACCCCCTTTATTATTTTTGTTATTGCAAATAAGTTAACAAAACTTTGTATACATCTTGAGCTGCATAACAGGACATATTTTTTGACACATCTGAACCTTTGTGATTTTGGGGGGCTTGAGGGGGGCAGGGTGTAAACAATTTGAAATATAAAGGCGGATCATGTAATACACCATACTTACGCTTATTAAGAGAGAAACGGAATGGCGCAAACTAAAGCTTAGTATCTTGCTTCGTTTCAATGTAATGGACTTCAAACATTCGATAGTCCATTTCGCAGATGTTGCAAACACTCGATAGTCCATTTCGCAGTGGGAGGAGCCAATCCCTGCCAACATCAAACTCGTCTGTGTCACACACCCAGCATGTCATCAAAGGGATGAGGTTTGGTTAGGTAGTCTTCGATCATAGAATCCTTTTCGTTGTCTGTTAATGGACAATTTATTTGACAGAATGGCGTCTACTATCGAGTGTTTGATCCTTCGCGTGGTTGAGACATCTAATATTCACACTATCTACAAAATGCACTGTCTAGCAGTCGAATGGATCCCGTAATGGACAATCAAAGTTTTGGAAAACGATATTGTTAACATAATCAACAAAGCAGGTTATTAAATTGTTGATATTAGGAGTTATAGTACGTTGTATGTTATTTTCCAGAACTTTGATTCTCCATTACTTTGAAGCGAAGTACGATATTAAGCTCTAGTTTGCGCCATTGTGTTTCTCTTTTAATAAGCTTTTCAATGGTGTATTACATGACCTACCTTTATATTTGAAATTGTTAACCCCTCTTACCCCCCCTCCCCAAATCACAGAGTGTCAGATGTGTCAAACACATTTGTCCTGTTGTGCAACCCAAGATATATACATAGTTTTGTTAACTTATTTTCAGTAATAAAAATATGAAGGGGTTAAAGGACTTTATGAACACTCTTTAAATGAGTGTGTGTTCGCACTCTTAACTGCCGCATTTTACGTCCGATTTGGACAAAATTTGGTGCACACATTGGTTTTATAAGTCGCTCGGACGAGTTCGTTAGCCAACAAAACCAACAACTGCATGCACGTTTTTTAACAGGAAGTATTTTTTTTTTAGATTTTCCGTACTAGAATGACACTTTTTGGGGGTTTTATCTAATAAAATAAACATGGGAGATTATTCTACACATTTTGTTTTTTTACACGACCTTATATAGCCCGTCTGGTTCACCCAGAATCATTCAAAACGTAAAATACCACAAAAATACTCGGATGAAATCCACAAGATAATGCCAGCATGCGTACCCACTAGTGATGTAAAACGCCCGGGCGTTTAAATGTCGGGGCAAATGCCCAGGGCATATGCCCAAATAAACGCCCAAAATCCATAAGCGCCCGGGCGTTTATCCAGTTAAAGGCTAATAAACCTAATTAATGGAAATTAATTTGAAGACCACTCTTCTAAATAACTTTTAAACCTCTTTTATACATATTTACATAAAAGCCTATATTAAAATAAATAATATAATTTGAGGTGAGAGTACACATATGCAAAATATACTGTTTTTATTGTATCCGGATTGGAAATACGTGAAATAGTACGTAGTGCAAAACAAGTTGAATTAAGTTTATTTGAAATAAAGGTAGTATGTGATTTCCAGTTTATGTTTTCATCAATTACCACTCCCAGAAATTTTGACGAGTCTGTACTTGGTTCTAAATGACTAATTGAAAATTTGTCTTTTAATTGTTTACAACTGAACTGCATTATCCGAGTTTTATTTTTATTAAGTTTTAGACCATTTGATAAAAACCAATTTTCTGCCATAATCAGTGATGAAGTAACGGACTTTTCTAGACTAATACTATTCTTCCCAAAAACCGTTAAAGTGGTGTCATCAGCAAACAGGACAGCTTTTGCTTCCCCAATATTATAAGGCAGGTCATTTATGTAGACCAAAAACAGTAAAGGACCCAATATTGATCCCTGGGGCAAACCTCGAGAATTTATTTCCCAAGAAGAGCAGTGCAATCCGTAAGAGTCTGTATAGACTACTCTTTGCTTTCTACATGTTAAGGGTCTGCTCCAGTAAACGAGAAAGCGACAGGAAACGAACTTCCGGTATCACTGTATCCCTATCTAACCAGTGCAATTTCTTGCATCTGAACGCTTTGACATTGCCTCATTTCATACCATTTTATAAGTCTATCTTTTGTAATTGAGTGTTGAAAAAAAAACTGAATATTCTTTATAAAATTTCGGATCCTACTTGCAAATTATTTTTCATTATTAATTTTTTATTGTGTTAGGAAAAAAATTCAAACTTTGTACTTACTAAATGTCAGTTACTTGACAAATGAAAGAAATTTAAAAAAATGTAAATTGCAAGAAGGATGCGTATTGTGACTGTGCTTAAAATGAGACCTTGCAAACAATTTTATGATAAAAAGTAAACGAAATAAATGGTATGAAATTTAACATTGCTCTTATGGGATAAAAATCCATTTTATTTTTACTGGAGCAGACCCTTAAGTATGACCGCAACCAATCATTTGCCTTTCCACGAATACCATAATAGTTTAGCTTATAAAGGAGAACTGTATGGTCGACACAATCAAACGCCTTTGAGAGGTCACACAGAGATACTACATGCATGTTCTTATCCAGCGAGCGAGTTACAGCATCTAGTATATTATATATATATAGCAGATTCCGTAGAGAGGCCTTTCCGGAATCAAAACTGGCTCTCTGTTAGAACATTAAATTTATCAAAAAATTTCAAAATACTGCTCAGAACTACTCTTTCAAAAATGTTCGACAAAACCGGTATTAGTGCTATAGGACGGTAATTTGTAATGTTGGATTCATCTACTTTTTTAAAGATGGGTTTTATTAGGGAATATTTAAGTTTATCCAGAAAACTACCATTCTCAAAAGTCTGTTGTTTGTCAACTTATCTCTTGATAATGACCCTCTCCCTTAAAATGTTAATTTTAAGAACACAACTAAGCACTGAAGGCAGTTAAAGATTAAAAACATGAACTATAATAATTAAAACATGAAATATAATAGTTAAAACTGGCTTAAACTAAATTTTTTATAAACGCCCAGTTTTTGGGCGCTTAAAATTGCTTTGGGCAAATGCCCGGGCATATGCCCATTTTTAAACGACCAGCCCACTGGGCATATGCCCGGCCCACATCACTAGTACCCACAAAAAGTGTCTTGACGTGTTTTCTTCACATGTACGGTTTTTGTGCGATTTAGGTTAGACATTTTCAAACGGCCGCCATTCCGAAACGCATGATTTGATATAATCGATTATTTTTCTTAAAATAGAAAAACTTCACGCAAGTTTAACTTTACGTCAAGTTTGAACTCAATCGGTCAAACCGTTCTGTAGATATGAATTATTCTGTAAAAAAAAATGGCGGATATGTATATGATTTACGGGACACCTTGTATAATGTAAGTAACTAAAATACATTATTTTCTAACCTCATTAATTAACGGCCATCGTCCGATACACTGAAGGGCCAGCGAACGTTAAAAAACGCGTTTTTGTGCATATTAACATGTAATTATTTTTCAAGTATAACAACAGTCTTATTATAGTGAACCAAACTAGTTAGTTACTGTGACGTTTATCGATTAATCGAAACGTTTATTTTACGATGCATCGAAAAATATTTGTGAATTTAGTCTTTTGTGCACAATAGGCCTATATTATACTATGTTTTAGAAAATTCAATATAAAACAAGATGAAAAGATGGAACATTTTTTCGAGACATCGGCTCGTGTTTTTTTTTTAATAACTCTCAAAATCGGGTTTCCCGTACGAAAAAAAAAACGATACCCCACACTGTTTTGAAATTTTTGTCAAAAAAACGTTATGCCGACGAGCTACGACTCTTTAACTGTTAGAATTGGTTTTCCCGTACTCAAAAACATAAAAAACGATACCTCACAATCTATTTTCAAAATGTTGACCCAAAAACGTGATCCCGGCGCGCTACGACTTTTTAACTGTCAAAGTGGAATTCCCGTACCCAAAAACATATGAAACCATACCACACACTGTATTTTCAAAATGTTGACACAAAAACTTGATCCCGGCGCGCTACGACTTTTTAACTGTCAAAGTGGAATTCCCGTACCCAAAAACATATGAAACCATACCACACACTGTATTTTCAAAATGTTGACCCAAAAACTTGACTCCAACACGCTTTGACGTTTAACTGTCAAAGTCGGTTTCCCGTACACAAAAACATATAAAACGATACTAAACACAGAATTTTAAAAATTTGGATCTAACACCATGACTCCGACGAGCTACGACTTTTTCACTCCCAAAATCAGTTTTCCCGTACCCAAAAATATATAAAACAAACCACAATGTTTTTCAAAATGTTGACCCAATATTTTTTAAATGTTGATCCAAAAACGTGACACCAACGCGCTACGACGTTTTAATATCAAAATTGGGTTTACCGTACAAAAACGTTACCCCACAACCGTATTTTGTATATTCAAAATTTTGACCCAAAAACGTGACCCCGACGCGCTACGACTCACGCTAGAAAGCTCAAAAGCTGTTCAACTCTCCGCAATAAAATTACGAAGTTTTTGGCACCACAAGAAGTTTTTTACGACGACGGCTAGTGTATATATCGTTTTAACAGATAGAACCAGAAAAATTATAGCATGATTTCAATACTTCGGCATTTTAATAGGAGTCAAAGTAAAAATGTAGGTTTCGATAGAATGGTCTACATAATTTTTATATGTTTACATGAATGTGTGTGTTCTATTCACGACGGTGCGGAATAGCTGCAAAATGGTTCGCACGCTATTCCGCATATTGGCAGTATCTTCAATACACATAGTATTGCGTGCTTCGCACGCCAACCCCCCGCATTGGGAGTATCTTCAACACACAAAGCATTTCGTTAAAAAAACACAAAAACAAATTCATTCTCGTAGGAAAAATCTCAAAAGATAGTTACTTCCGGTCAAAAAACGTGCTTCCGATTGTTGGATTTATTTTTGGCTAACGAACTCGTCCGAGCGACGTAGACAACCTACATGTGTACCAAATTTGAACCAAATCGGACTTAAAATGCGGCCGCTAGAGTGCGAACACACACACACACACACACACACACACACATATATAAATTATTTTTAATGACACCCCAAAACGTGTTCTGGGGACCATGATCGGTGCTCATTTGCTACTCCCGACCTTGAGTCTTACCATAAGGGCCACTGCAATAGCTCATTTTTCCTATGGTACCAGAACTGGTACATACTTTCTCACAAATATATTTAAATTATTAAACAGATTTACTGTGACTTCATAGTTGTATTAAAGTAGGAGAGCGGATACATTAATAATAATAATTATTATTATTATTAGCTAAACGAGAATTTTTGAATTTTTAGAAAGATGCGGTTTTCTGCATATCGTAGGGTACATTAAAATCTAGGCGATGATAACCATCTAGGTTTTCGCCTTTAAAAAGAAAAAAAAGAGCTACAAATAAGCCAAATTTTATCTAAATCGTTAGAGCCGGTTATTATTAAAAAAATAATAACTGATCTTTTGGGGTTTCAGGCCAAAAAGGGGGTTGTTTTTCAAAAATTTCAAAAAAATTTCGTGTATCTATACATACTCCCTAATTGACATGTTCGGTGCAAATTTGTTCGAAATCGATCGAATAGTTTTCTCTCTAGCTTTGTATACATACATAACAGACAGACATTTTGTAAAAACCACTTTTTTTTACACAGGGGGTCCCACAACGGATATTTCAACAAAAATCTCAACATCGATTTTTTTTGCGATCACTATACTATACTCTTTCTCTATATACAGTATAGGGAGAAAGTAAAAATAATATAAATGTTTTCCCCACATTTTACATCATTAAAAATAAAAGCAACTAAGGGAAACCCCTGCGTGCTCCGCACGCCAACCCCGTTGGAACCTTCTATACACATAATCGTGTTATGATTTCTTTATAATAAAAGTGTAGGATTAATAATAACCCCTAAGCTTAAGATGGTATAAGCAATGTTAAATGTTCAAATCAAATTATTACGTACATTTTATAACAGCAATTATAATAAAGGTTAAAAGAGCCATTAAGGCTCAGGTCTACAATTTAATAAAAACCTAACCTAAAAGTTAGAAATACAAAGTTTGAAATTAGCTGTAAATGGAAATATTAAAGCAAACAGCTGTTAACTGTCATTTTATTCAATTGGTTCCTATGGTAATAAACATTAATACATGTGTTGATTTATCAGGCTAGGCCTAACCTAAGATTTTTTTCCGACTAAATCTACAAATATTGAAATAAAAAAAAAATGTATCGAAATAAATTCTAGCCCATGTTACTCAGGGATAGTGTAGGTTTTTATTAGTAAAACTATTTTTTCAATCGGTTCAGTAGTTTCCGAGATTACCCCCTACATACAAAGAAAAAAAGAAAAAAACAAAGTTTACCTCTTTATGATATTAGCATAGATGATAAATATTCGTTATTTTACTTTCTCACTATACTATAGTATAGAGAAAGTATAGTGATCGCAAAAAAAAATCGATGTTGAGATTTTTGTGGAAATATCCGTTTTGGGACCCCCTGAGTCCAAAAAAGTGGTTTTTACAAAATGTCTGTCTGTATGTATGTCTGTCTGTATGTCTGTATGTATGTCTGTATGTAGACAAAGCTAGAGAGAAAACTATTCGATCGATTTCAACTAAATTTGCACCAGACATGTCCAGTACGCCTGTATAGATGCACGAAAAAGGGTTTTGAACAATTTTGAAAAACAATCCCCTTTTTGGCCAAAAAACCCCCAAAAAATAAGTTATTTTTTTATAAAAAAACGGCTCTAACGATTTTGATAAAATTTGGCTAATTTGTAGCCTTTAATGTGCCCTACCATATACAAAAACCCGCATCTTTCTAAAAATTCTTGTTTAGCTAATAATAATAATAATAACTGATTTTTGGGGGTTTTTTGGCCATAAAGGGGGTTGTTTTTCAAAATTTTTCAAAACCTTTTTACGTGCATCTATAAAGACCTAATTGACGTGTTTGGTGCAAATTTTATCGAAATCGATCGAATAGTTTTCTCTCTAGCTAATAATAATAATATTTATTAGTTAATCGCCTACTTTAATAAAAGTATACAAAGCTAGAGAGAAAACTATTCGATCGATTTTAACCAAATTTGCACCAGACATGTCCAGTACGCCTGTATAGATGCACGAAAAAGGGTTTTGAACAATTTTGAAAAACAACCCCCTTTTTGGCCAAAAAAACCCCAAAAAATCAGTTATTATTTTTTTATTAAAAAACGGCTCTAACGATTTTGATAAAGTTTGGCTTATTTGTAGCCTTTAATGTGCCCTACCATATACAGAAACCCGCATCTTTCTAAAAATTCTCGTTTAGCTAGTAATAATAATAATAATAACTGTTTTTGTGATTTTTTTGGCCATAAAGCGGGTTGTTTAAAAAAAAATTTCAAAACCATTTTACGTGCATCTATGAAGACCTAATTGACGTGTTTAGTGCAAATTTTTTCGAAATCGATCGAATAGTTTTCTCTCTAGATAATAATAATAATATTTATTAGTTAATCTCCAACTTTAATAAAAAAAAAACTCTCCTACACCACCCTACAAGTCACAGTGAATCTGTTTAGTAATTTAAATGTATTTGTGAGAAAGTATGTGCCAGTTCCTGGTACCGTTTATTTTAAATAACTATAAATTAGATTTAATTGGCTAAAAAAACAAAAGACAACCCATAAAGATTGAGTGACAAATACAAATGTTACGGTGTGGAAGGAAACAACGAATTTGACAAGCGAATGGCCGTATGTGCTTCTCGCCTTAAACCCCAATAAAACTTCTACGTGGAATATAACCCCCAATTTTTTTTTCAAATTTGAGAACCCGTAAAAACCCGTTAAAAAGTTTTAAAATTCAACGTAGCCAACCCACTTTCAGAGAGACGCCCAAGCAATTCAGTCATTCCATTCAGTTAAACCTAGCCCCAACGGAAACCGACACCAAATAGGGAACACATTGTTAACTAACGATGTTGTTTACAAACAGAATCTAATAAAATTAATTTTCCTACCTGTTTCTGGGCCGCTGCTGATTCTGACAACACGGTTCACGCAAAACTAAGAAAGACTGACAACGGTGAACACTTACTTTTAATAAAAAATTTTTTAAATACGTACGCAAGCAATTGCGTCAGTAAGGGATTGACGTGCGTGATAAACACATTTTCAAATAATGTGTCACTTTTCAAATAGTGATTCAGTTAAATTTTAAAACAAAATACGACTTATTTAAGGGAAATGTTCCACCTTGGTTATGCGCAGCATTGTCACAACGTGACAAAACTTCTGCATTGCGGTATTTACACAAACGCGTGCCTTGCACTGTATACTAATATACCTGTATACTTTCAAATGTCTGTGAATTATAAAAATAATCATTTTGTCATCTTAAAACCAAGAAATTATTACTGGATTAACAATTGCATGGTGTGGTTTAATTTATTTAAAAGTTTCGCCTGTTTTAATAAAAATCCCCAGTCCCGTTAAACTGGATTAAAAAGACTGTATTATTGGGGTTTAGTTTATTTAAGAGTTTCGACTACCTTAATACAAATCATTAG
>JAGFPH010000876.1:248956-262917 GCA_018207615.1 Philaenus spumarius
AAAAAAAAAACTAGAGGACTTACCTAAACTGTTTAGTCATAGTATTTTGCCAATAACAGTATGATTATAATATTTGTATAATTATTAACCTTAAAAACTCTTCTATAGAAATTAGTTTAGAGTCGTACTCTATGCATTTAATCTTACCCCTCCCCTGAATCACTTCCGCTCTGGGGAGTCGACTGGCCCTCGGCCCTACCTGGCTGTTTTGACAGTTTTATGACCCCCACGGCAAAAGATCGGCTGGCCCTCGCTCCGTTTTCCTGAAAATAATTCGACCACGCAGCTGGACCGCTGACGTGAGTTGAGCAAATTTCCAAAATTAAGTTTATATGCCTATGTTTTAGGGTTTCAACCAACAATTTGGGAAATAAGTCTACTCACGAAGGCGTTGAACAGCTGTCTGTGTGTACGCAATATTAGTAGAACTAGTGGACATGGCAATGCTTCGCTATTGCTTGATTTACCTAACCTAAAATTATATTCAGTTTTTGATCCAAATCAGTTGTTGATCAAAATCAGCTGTTTTAAGCTTTTCATACGAACAGCTGTTTTTTGTGCCCCTGATAAAATCAAAAGAAATCTTTCTTCTTCTTCCTTAAGATTGACCTTCCATAAGATTAACATGGCAACTTTGAGGGCCACTGGGGAGAAGCACTAAACATACATTGAGCTCATTTTAAGGGAAGCACAACTTCAGAGTGAGCTCTGTAAAATGACACCAAAAACATCAAAATCGGTTAAAAACTCTAGGAGGAGTTCTACTCACAAAATAACCCCTAGCAAATTAATTATGTTAGATATAGATTTGTTTGCGCCTAGTGGCCTCGCAAGTTTGCACCACTTGGCTTCGAACCGGATACTTTTATGGTATTTTACGTTTTGATCGATTTTGGGGGAACCAAGCGAGCTATAAGGTCGCGTAAAAAAACAAAATGTGCAGAATAAGATCCTACATTTATATTTGTAGAAAAAACTCTAAAACAAATCCATTCTCGTAGGGAAAATCTCAAAAATAGTTAGTCTAAAAACGTGCTTCCGATTGTTGGATTTTTTTTGCTAACGAACTCTTCCCAGCGACGTAGACAACCAACATGTGTACCAAATTTGAACCAAATCGGATTTAAAATGCGGCCGCTAGAGTGCAAACACATACATACGATTTTTAATGACACCCCAAAACGTGTTCTGGGGACCATGATCGGTGCTCATTTGCTACTCCCGACCTTGGGTCTTACCATATGGCCACTGCAATAGCTCATTTCTCCTATGGAAATTAGCTAATAACTTAACAAAACTTTATGTATATCTTGTGTTGCATAACAGGACAAATTTTGCAATATTAACTCGCTTTCTTGTCTGTTAGGCACACATTTTGAAATCGATTTTAAACTTAATTTCCCGATGAGATAGACACTTAAAACATAGCTGTGAAGTGAATGACAATGCAATATTAGTTACAGACTGAAACATAGCTCTGAACTGGATGACAATGCAATTAATTATTAGATAGAGACTGAAATATAGCTCTGAACTGGATGACAATGCGATATTAACGCGCTTTCTTTTCGGTGTGTTTGGTAAAAATTTTGTAATCGATTTTAAACTTAACTTCCCGATGAGCTAGAGATTACACGACAGTTCCACACACTGCCCAAAATACTGTCACTTCCCCACAGCCCTTGGACGCGCCTGCCTGTTTAATGACTCAGAAATAGTCTCGACTGACAGTTCCACATACATCCCACCCACCCTAAGGCTATAGGCTACAGCGATCATCGTTAAAGCCGCACCAGTGACAATGCACCTTAAGGGTCTGCTGTAGTTTCGGCCATCTTGGATTTTTATCCCATAAGAGCAATGTTAAATTTCAAACCATTTATTTCGTTTATTTTTTATCGTAAAGTTCTTTGCAAGGTCTCATTTTAAGCACAGTCACAATACGCATCCGTCTTGCAATTTACATTTTTTAAATGCTTTTGATTTATTATGTAATTGACATTTTGTAAGTACAAAGTTTGAATTTTTTTCCTAACACAATAAAAAATTAATAATGAAAAATAATTTGCAAGCCGGATCCGAATTTAAGGGTCTGCTCCAGTAAACGAGAAATCAACCGGAAACGCAACCGCTTCTCACTGTATCCCTATCTAAACAGTGCAATTTCTTGCAGCTGAACGCTTTGACATTGCCTCATTTCAAACCATTTTATAAGTCTATCTTTTGTAATTGGGTGTTGAAAAAAAAACTGAATATTCTTTATAAAATTTCGGATCCAAATTGCAAATTATTTTTCATTATTTAATTTTTTATTCTGTTAGGAAAAAAATTCAAACTTTGTACAGTTATATTTGTAGAAAAAACTCAAAAACAAATTAATTCTAATAAGAAAAATCTAAAAAAATAGTTACTTCCGGTAAAAAAACGTGCTTCCGATTGTTGGATTTATTTTGGCTAATGAACTCGTCCGAGCGACGTAGACAACCAACATGTGTACCAAATTTGAACCAAATCGGACTTAAAATGCGGCCGCTAGAGTGCGAACACATATATACATATTTATATGATTTTTAATGACACCCCAAAACGTGTTCTGGGGACCATGATCGGTGCTCATTTGCCACTCCCGACCTTGGGTCTTACCATAATGGCCACTGCAATAGCTCAGTTTTCCTATGGAAATTCGCTAAAAACCAATATTATAACACCCGCTAGGAACACATGTAACAACATTTTATCTTAGATCTTTCACGCATTACGGGCATGTAACACGATTGATACATTCTTGACGGCACATTGCGCGTATTATTACCGATATGCAAATGCACACAATCACGCACCCTTCTTGAAGCACTTTTTTGCAGTCACTTTATCGCGTTTAGGAAATAGCCCTTTAAACTCAGCAATTACTACAGTGTTTCCATTAGCATTAGTTTAAGGGGAGGGCGGGAGGTTGTAGGATACTTAGAGTTCCGTAATGTTTCGAGTGTTGCAGCCTCGTAATTAATTTACATTTTACACGGATGTGCTTTTAGTGTTCAAAAAAAAAATGAAAAGAGGGAAATCGCGTACCTAGAGTTTGGTAGCCTATTAGAACTTTTACATTCCAACCTACATGTTAGAGAATTCCCATAGGAAAAGTGAGCTATTGCAGTGACCCTTATGGTGAGAAATAAGGTCGGTAGTAGTAAATGAGCACCAACCGTGGCCCCCAGAACACGTTTTGGGGTGTCATTAAAATTTTTATGTATATACATATACCAGGTGTCTTAAAAGTCCCATTTCCCCCCTTTAACTTTTGTGTTTGTCAAAACAAACAAATATCCTTTGGGGAACGATACTAACTTAGCCCAAAGTATCTTTTGAAGCAATCGGAAATTTTGAGTGTCCACTAAAACTGGGGGATTTTGAGGGTAATTCAAAATTTTTAAATGGGAAGTATACCAGGTGTCTTAAAAGTCCCACTCCCCCCCTTTAACTTTTGTGTTTGTCAAAACAAACAAATATCCTATGGGGAACGATACTAACTTAGCCCAAAGTATATTTTGAAGCAATCGAAAATTGTGAGTGTCCCCTAAAAATGGGGGATTTTGGGGCAACTCAAAATTTTTAAATGGGAAGTATGGTCATGTGATACCTCATTTTAAAGTTTAAAGGTCTGTTTAATACTAGGGAAATGACATAAAGAAAATCAAAATCGGACCACTCAAAACAAAATGGCGGCCCTAAACGTGTTGAAATAAATCGACATAAAGTTGCTAATATCTCGAAACGGAAGAGTTTTTAGAAAAAAATTCAAGAGGCAAAAAAAGTTTATTTCAAAGTGCCTGACCTAAAAAATTGCTTTCAAATCGATTTCGTAAATTTTTATTTTTTACAAAATTTTTAAGATGTAGGAGTAAGTGTTTTTTTAGATTTTTCGTACTATTTTGAGGTTTTGTCTAGAAAAATAAATGTAGGATAGTTATTCTGCGAATTTTTTTTTTTTTTTTTTATACGACCTTGTAGCTCGCTTGGTTCCTCTAAAAGAGACGACGTTACCCAAACAGTCAGACACACGTGGCTTGCATATCCAGCTGTACATACAACACGCGCATAGTATTACAGTACAAAGAACCAATGAAAACATTTCTGTTAACAGCTGTGAAATAATTAGTTGATGACGTAGAATTCAGTCAACTCGTTTTGTCCTAGTAAATCCGAGTTCCGGACATCATTACTTCATTGTTAAAATATCAGTATCAGTTCGGGAAGCGGTAATGTAGATCGCGTATCAGGGGGGGGGGGGGGGGGGTTGGGGGGCCCGGACACGCTTTGTGTTAGCTTTTTTTAGGAGAAAATTTTATTTTGTTTGTGACTCCATACGGAATGAGATACGGAATATTGAGTATTGATGGGCCAAGCAAGGACCAGCAACAGTTGTTTTGTTTACATACTTCACGTTGTGATCCTCTCAGGGCCCCTCACGGGGGGAAAAAGTATCTCTCGGGCCCCCTACATTGTCGGGTAAAAGTCTTACAGGGGGGCTTGGGGGTATGGAATACTCCGCCCCCCCCCCCCAACAAACGGGGGAGAGGTCCGGGGGTATTTTTGAAATTATTAAGCTACGAAAACGGGTTTTTCACTAGCGAAGGTGAGGTGAAACTATACGGGAAAGGAATCTTTTTATTGTACAGAAAGTAGTAATTTTCCTATCGAATATTTTTTTTACTCTCGGGCTGTCCGAGCCTCCTCTGAGCTCGGGCCCGGGGAATTTTCCCCCTTTGCCCCCCCCCCCCCCTCTCGGCGGGACTGGATCCTCTAGTTTCGCATTGCAGGGCCAAACTTACGCACACGGCCATACCCCCCATTCTCGGAAGTAATTATGTGGACTCGCCCGTCCGTCTCCGTCTGTAGATGTTGCAGTAGCGGTTATAATAAACAAGTAAATCTGTAAAACTTTTATTCGTCCAGGTAAAAGTGATACTATTAACCACTAGCTGGCCCCACCCGGCTTTGCACGGATAGACAAATCAAAGTTAAATGTATATTAACAAAAAATATATTACACTATGTATTTCTTATGGGGATTTTTAATAACTTTGACCTCCCCCCAAACCTCCCCTAAAATTTAGATTTTTTTTAAAACTCTTTCTTAGCAAGCACCTAGGGCTCTAGAGGAAGCTACATAATAAATTTCATTCCAATCCGTTCGGTGTTTCTTTTTACTAACTTTGACCCCCCCTAAAATTTCGAATTTTTTGAAACCCTTTCTTAGCGAGCGCCTATGGCCCTAGAGGAAGCTACATACCAAATTTCATTCCACGCTGTTTGGTAATTTTGGAGAAATCGTGATTTAGTAATTTTTACCCCCCAAATCCCCCTAAAATTTCCAATTTTTAAAAACACTTTTTTAGTAAGCACCTATGGCCCTAGAGGAAGTTACATCCAAATTTCATTCCAATCCGTTCAGTAGTTTTGACTAAATCGTATTTTAATAACTTTGATCCCCCCAAACCCCCCCTAAAATTTCGAATTTTTCAAACCATTTCTTAGTGAGCACCTATGGCCCTAGAGGAAGCTACATAACAAATTTCATTTCAATCCGTTCGGTAGTTTTTGAGAAATCGTGATGAGTGAAAGAGTGGTATTTCGCTTTTATATATATAGATTAATTTTGGAAATTCCCTCAACTCACGTCAGCTGTTCAATTATTTATTCAGCCTAATCGAACCTCAGGGTTGTTTACAGGAATGATAGGTATTCGAGCCATGAATACGCTTTCTCCCGCAATCAATATTGTACCTTCGATCACGAAGAGTGAAAGTCAAATTGAAATCGTGTTATGATACCCGGTCAGTTTATTCCATAAACCTTACATTAGTTTTATTACAATGTACGTTACGCCTTCGAAACACAAATGCTTCGCCTGTAAACATTTGATACATAGGCCAGTCGGTAGGGGTAATTTTAGACCAAAAGTTCCAGTAATTTACAATACGGCTGATTTTATAAGCACATTAAATAAAGTATGTAGATTAAGATAAAAAAAGTTTGTCAGTCCATCGATTTCCCAAAGTCGAAAAAAAAATCGAAAAACATTTTTTTTCGACTATCCTTAATATTTCGAGCTGGGATGAAGATAGAGAAAAATAAAAAATACCACCGTGTAGGGGAAGTATTTTTCAATAAAAAAGGTCATATGTACTTCTTTCGTCCGAGCAATGGTTTGTCTGGAAAAAATTCGATAATGCAGGTATGTATTTTGCAGCAGGGGAAATCACTAAAAGTTGAAATCTCATTCATATATGAAGCGTTGGCTCATTCTAAATTGGCTGAATTTTAATATATCGAATAGAAACTTGACATAGGAGTTAAAATCTATATTTTAAACAGAGTCTCAGCTTGTTATTTTGAAAATGACCCGATCTAGAGCCACTTGACTTATTAATGGGTTTCTCGATTTTAGGAGTACCAGACCAACCAATTCATGTTAAACAGCTCCAGTTTAGAAAATTTTCAAAATATCAACCTGAAAGTTTTTTTACAAGTTAAATATATATATTCAAACAAGTTCAAGGAGTATAAACCTTTTTCATTATTTACTTTTAAAAACACAAGTAACTTAAAAAAAGTATAATTTTAGACATATTTAGATTTTTCATCAAAACGCTTGAGTTGATCAGCTGCAGATCAGTCAATTTTTTAAATATAGTTTTTAAAATAAGTATAGCAAACAACAATTTTGTGTTTGTAACTTCTGTACCAATTTTTCAATCGATATGTTCAAAAATGTCGAAAATTGAGTCGTTGAATCCAAAAGTGTTATAGTTAAAACGAGATAGGTAAAACAGAAGACTCAGAGATTTACAAGCGCCTCGTTTTTCCTACACGGTGGTATTTTTATTTTTATTTATCTTCACCCCAGCTCGAAATATTAAGGATAATAGAAAAAAATGTTTTTCGATTATTTTTCGACATTGGAAAATCCATAGACTGGTAAACTTTTTTTATGTTAATCTACATACTTTAAAGTACTTATATAACCTACACCTACTGGGCTAACATGAGGGTTTCTTGACACCACTTTTAAGGGTCTTCTATACCTTGCGTAAAACAGCAAAAATATTGCACTTAGCACTAACGTGTTTCGGACGCCGTTTTTCAACCTAAAAAGTTGTGAAACATCTTAAATTGTTCTTAAAGGATTTGTGCTTTTGTCTTAGGCCTATATCTCATAATTGAAAGAAATCGACCGCAACTCCTTTTAATCAACAGTTTAACTGAGTAAAAATCGATTATTTTTAACGCATTTTTTGGGAGTTTTAAGCAATAATTTCCATATTTCAAGCTAACACGTAAAAAATATAAAGCCTTCTTTATAACTCAAAGTAGTTTCCCAGATTATTAATTTATAAATAGAATCCGAAACACGTTATTACGAATGCATGTTTCAACGATTTTGCAGCTTCAGTCAGACCTTTTGTATTGAAATCATACTGTACATTCGGAAGTTTTCTTCAAGGTAAAGAAGAGCCTTAAGCGAATGAAAAACTATTGAGTTGACCACAGCTCTCCAAGCGGCACAGCTGTACACTACTAGCATTGAGTTTGTGTGCGTGTCATTCTTCTGCTAGCAAATATAGGGCAGCTTAATAAAGACGGAAACTAGAGGGTTACGGACGTAACCCTGACTGTAAACGTACTGAAATGCGCATGCGTGACAATGTATGTATGTGTTATTAACACAGCTTTCTCTCGCACATTTAAAATTAACGGATATATTTTCTAGTATTCTTCCGCCAGCAACAAGTTGATGTGATAAGTACCAGAGTGCAGGCTAAACACTCGAGTAGGAACACAAATTCGGAGCGTACACGCTTCCACAATAAAGCAGATTTTTTCGTCATAAATTATGCAAAATTATTGAAAATACTTTTTTTTAAAGGTAATTAAACTTCGAATGTGGTGAGGTTTTTACATTTTTGATATTTGCATTATTGACTGAGGAAAAAAAATAGCAAACTTTGATTCTGAGTTAAGTTAAAGAACAAATTTACTTACAAACTAATTTAAAAAACTAAATGATATCCACATTCGGACTGCACTAACCTTTAAAATTACATAATCAGAATAATTGTCTGGTCATTATTACTTCAGTAAATCTGGTTACGCTTTTAACATTGCTCTTATGGGAGTTTAAAATCAAGATGGTGGCCGAGCCTGCCGGGCCTTAAGGGTCTCCAGTAAAAGAGAAAACACCCGGCGAATCCACCCTATAGCCCGTATCTATACAGTGCAATTTCTTGCAGCCGAGCGATTTGACATTGCCTCATTTAAAACGTTTTTATAAATCCATCATTTGTAATCGAGTGCTGAAGAAAACCAATCAACTCATTTAAAAGCGAGAGTACGTTCGTACGTGAGCAACATATAATATGACACCAGATTTCACCCACCATCTGTAATACTTAAGGGTCTGCTGTAGTGGCGGCCATCTTGGATTTTTATCCCATAAGAGCAATGTTAATTTTCATACCATTTATTTCGTTTAATTTTTATCATAAAATTGTTTGCAAGGTCTCATTTTAAGCACAGTCACAATACCCATCCGTCTTGCAATTTACATTTTTTTAAATGCTTTTTATTTGTTATGTAATTGACATTTTGTAAGTACAAAGTTTGAATTTTTTTCCTAACACAATAAATAATTTACAATGAAAAATAATTTGCAAGCCGGATCCGAAATTTTATAAAGAATATTCAGTTTTATTTTCAACACTCAATTACAAAAGATAGACTTATAAAATGGTTTGAAATGAGGCAATGTCAAAGCGTTCAGCTGCAAGAAATTGCACTGTTTAGATAAGGATACAGTGAGAAGCGGTTGTGTTTACGGTTGCTTTCTCGTTTACTGGAGCAGACCCTTAAGGGTCTCCAGTAAAAGAGAAAACACCCGGCGACTCCACCCTATAGCCCGTATCTATACATTGCAATTTCTTGCAGCCGAGCGATTTGACATTGCCTCATTTAATACATTTTCATAAATCCATCATTTGTAATCTAGTGCTGAAGAAAACCAACCAACTCATATAAAAGCGAGAGTACGTTCGTACGTGAGCAACATATAATATAACACCAGATTTCACCCACCATCTGTAATACTTAAACAAACCAGTGTAGATTATTCTTTGGGGGTTATGTTTACAACTTCAATCGTTATAATTTCTTGTAATTGTTTTAAATATGAGTTAAAGAACTAATGTATGTTATAATACGTTATAATATTTGCTTTGAGGTTATCTATATATATATAAACAAAATACCACAGACTCACTCACTCACTGACTCACTCATCACGATTTCTCAAAAACTACCGAACGGATTGAAATTAAATTTGGTATGTAGCTTCCTCTAGGGCCATAGGTGCTCACTAAGAAAGGGTATGAAAAATTTCGAAATTTTAGGAGGGGTTTGGGGGGATAAAAGTTACTAAAATAATAATTTCAGAGCTTTTATTATTATGACAATAGTGCTTTTATTATTTAAGATCTATATATATATATATATATAAAAGCCAAATACCACTCACTGACTGAACACTAAAAAAGAATACAATTACGTTAGAGACTGAAAATACCAACCATCACGGGCAACGCCGTACGGATCAGCTAGTACAATGTATATAAATAAATACAACCTTTTATCATCAAAATAATCGTTTATACAAATTTAAAGAAGAAATGCCTATTCGTTTTTTGATCTATCAATATGAAATAAAAAGCAATTAAAAGATAATATTTTTACCTTTCTTTAAATATATAATAACATATGTAAATACAAAATTTTAACAAATATTCCTACAGTTTTATAATCCTGTACACATTTATCAGTTAAAAATCCCCGTCAGCTTCGTTAGATAGGCCTAGATAAAAAATTGTGTTGTTTTCATTTGGTATAAATGATGTATTCCTGATGTGTATCTAATTAATACGCCTGTGCTTTCTCACGGGGAATTTACTAGTATTCTTTATAAAATTGCGATTCACTTTTAATTATTATATATGTCTTACTGTCCAAAGAAAACAGTTCAAACTTAGTGCTTGTAAATTGTCAATTACGTGATGACAAATGAACGAGATTTGAAAAAGAACAGCAAAACGGATGCGTGTTGTCACTGTGGTTAAATGAGACCTTGCAAACAATTTTACGATACAAACTAAACGAACCAATTGGTTTTAAATTTAACATTGCTCTTACGGTATGAAAATCCAAGATGGCCTCCACTACAGCAGACAGACCCTTAAGGTACTGAGCAGGTTGCCTCTTTTATCCTGAGGGTTAAAATACACGCGCTCACTTAAGTTTAAATAATTCGACCACGCAGCTAAACCGCTGACGTGAGTCGAGCAAATTTCCAAAATTAAGTTTATAGGCCTATGTTTTAGGGTTTCAACCAACTATTTGGGAAATAGGTCCATTCACGACGGTGCGGAATAGCTGCAAAATGCTTCGCACGCCATTCCGCATATTGGGAGTATCTTCAATACACAAAGCAATGCGTGCTTCGCACGCCAACCCCCGCATTGAGAGTATCTTCAATACACAAAGCATTGCGTGCTTCGCACGCCTACCCCCGTATTGGGAGTATCTTCAATACACAAAGCATTGCGTGCTGCGCACGCCATTCCGCGTATTCAGAGTATCTCTAATAAACAAAGCATTGCGTGCTTCGCACGCCATTCCGCATATTCAGAGTATCTTCAATACACAAAGTATTGCGTGCTTCGCACGCCAACCCCGCGGTAAATTCCACCACTGGCTTTGAACCGGGTACTTCTATGGTATTTTACGTTTTCATCGATTTTGGGGAAACCAAGCGAGCTATAAGGTCGTGTAAAAGAAACAAAATGTGCAGAATAACATCCTACGTTTCTACGTTTATATTTGCAGAAAAAACTCTAAAACAACGATTATTCTAGTAGAAAAAATCCCAAAAAACAGTTATTTCCGGTCAAAAAACGTGCTTCCGGTTGTTGGATTTTTTTTGCTAACGGACTCGTCCGAGCGACGTAGACAACCGACATGTGTACCAGATTTGAACCAAATCGGACTTAAAATGCGGCCGCTAGAGTGCGCACACATATATACATATACAGTACGTATATGATTTTTAGTGATACCCCAACACGTGTTCTGGGGACCATGATCGATGCTCATTTGCTAATCCCGACCTCGGGTCTTACCATAAGGACCACTGCAATAGCTAATTTTTCCTATGGAAATTCGCTAATATAAGCCTTTAAGGAGTGACACAAGAAAGAGGTAAACGCGTTTAACATTACTCTTACGGAGAATGCGACCAGGATGCGGCAGAGCCTATGCGATGTTTTACAAAACCTAACCTATATTATTCGGATGACGTAACCTGTATCAGATAAAGGAACCCCCTGCAAGACGAAGCTTTGGGACAGGTGGCCGGCCAGACAGCTGGTTTACACAGGTGGCCACTCTTAAAACACGATTGTACTCTATTCTATCCCCCCCCCCCACCCTTTGTCAGTCTTTAGCTAAATAAGGAAGGAAACCCACATGCCCTCATACACATACATTACTCTCATTATTATAAATACGCAAAGATGTTGGCGCGATCACTTCTTAACCCTAAACGTAGCAAATTACCACCAGCAGAAGGTAGACTACGTCATCAATGTGGCACTCGAGTCAAAAAACCCGAAATTTAATAGTAAAAATTAATACCAGGTTTAAAAAGTGCAAATTAAATTATAAAATAGACAACACAACAGAGGATCCACCAACGTATGTTACATCATTGTGCATTGCATGCATACTGATATTTAGATCTTACTTGATTAAACTGCAACGTACAATACACATGGATGCAGTAGGTTACAGCCTTACTCTCTTGTGAGCTTGATCTTGTTAAATAAGAAAACTACGAGGTCCAACAAAAATACTTTACTCTAACAAAACACGCAATGCAATGTGTATTGAAAATACCCCCAATACGGGGATTGGCGTGCGAAGCACGCAATGCATTGTGTATTGAAAATACCCCCAATACGGGGGTTGGCGTGCAATGCACTGTGCGTCGGCCGCTTCTCATAGTGTTCGGTGTCAAGCTCACATGTGCGTCCTTAGCAGTGAACGTGTTAAGCCCCATCCCCTGGTCTAGCCCCCCCCCCCCCCCAGAAAATATCGTATGGGCGCCCATGCATTACTCTCATTAATAATACACAAAGATGTTCGAGCGACTACTTCTCAATTCTAAACGTAGCGAATACCATCAGCGGAAGGTAGACTACGCCATCAAAGTGTTTTTTATAAAAAAATAACTGATTTTTTGGGGGGGTTTGGCCAAAAAGGGGGTTGTTTTTCAAAAATTTTCAAAACCTTTTTTCGTGCATCTATACAGGCCTAATTGACAGTTTGTTGCAAACTTGATCGAAATCGATCGAATAGTTTTCTCTCTAACTTCGTATACATAGGCTACAGACATTTTGTAAAAACCACTTTTTTGAACTCAGGGGGTCCCAAAACATCGATTTTTTTTGCGATCACTATACTTTCTCTATACTATGGTATAGTGAGAAAGTAATAATATAAATCCACGTTAATGTTCAATGTGTGAGAGAAAGCTGTGTTTAATAAAACGTAATACCATACACTGTCGCGCAAGCGCATTTCAGTACGTTTTCAGTCAGGGTAACGTCTGTAACCCTCTATTTTCCGCCTTTACGAAGCTGCCCTATATTTGTTAGCGGAAGAACGAAACGCACACAATCTCAATGGTAGTAGTGTACAGCTCCGCCACTTGGAGCGCTGCGGTCAACTCGAAAATATTTGTTCACTCCTGCCGAGCCTCAATGCGTCAAAATCCTTTTTGCGTGCGACAATTAAAAACGTATGAAAAGATAAAACCTTTACGGTTATAAGACTGTGCATAATAAAATAGTAAGGAACACCTGTTACCCGATACACGTCTAGCCGGGGACAGAATCCTACGCCTGTGGGAAAGCAGATGCCCTTCGAAGGAAGATGTGGAGCGGAACGCTTTCTCTACTGCTTTATAGCTTTAGGTATTGTACTTCCGGTTACGTAATTGACAAAGGCCCCGGAGGCGTCTCTCTTTGACAGATGTCATATCACCTTCCGTGATAAATCGATTTCAATTATACGATACGACTCCGATAATCAGAGCAAACGTAACATTGTAGGCCTACATAATAACAACAATTGCAGCGCCATTGGGCTTATAACTTTCATAGAACCGGCCGACTGCAGGACTGTAACTTTCCGTAGCAGTTCCACCGTAATAGACGTTTTAACACACGGTTGAACTTGTAGCCGGGTTTACAAGCTACGATGAATCGTAACGATGCGATTGTTAAAATTTATCGTCACAATAAATCGAAAATGTGAGTACTGTTTACATGCAACGATTTCTTGTCCAATCTTCATTGACGAATATTTAACTTTTGATGGTTCTTTCTTATAAATTGTACGCAATGCATTAATTTTTGCTTTCTCACTATTCAATTCAATTCAATTTCAATTTATTTCCTCAAATAATCAAATAAAACATAAATTACATATATATCTTATCTTCTAAAGCGAGAGATAATTGTCTGTCTGCTAAATGGATCTGGAATCTCCGTCTAAGGATTTTTGATTTTTTGATTTTATATGGGGCTTTTGGCCACGAGAAATCGATTGGAAAAGGTCACCAGTCTGGGAAAATTCGTTTTCTACGTCTTTTTATTAAATTAAAAAGTGAAATTTGTCCATTATAAACAATACAAAGCACAGCTGATGCAAATGTTTTCAATGTCATTACAATAATCATCTGTTTTCCTTTAAACGAAGCACAGCTGATGCAAATGTTTTCAATGCCATTACAATAATCATCTGTTTTCTTTTAAACTGTATTTTATTAGAGGTAAGCCTAATGTTGTATCTAT